>SNQJ01S0018124.1:59769-86291 GCA_010110895.2 Picea sitchensis | reverse complement strand
ACCTTTGGGAATATCTTCAAATACTTTGGAATGCTTATCAATGATCCCTTGGAGATCTAGAGGAATAGATGGCTTAGATGTTTGAACATCTAGTGAGCATAGTTGTGCAATAACACCTTGATGCTCCTTTTTCAATAATTTTTCCATGCCATTAGAGCTTATCCCCTTACCGGGTTTCCCTGTGATACCTCTTAACTCAATTTATTTTCCTTCCAATGAAAATTTCATGAAAAGTTCTTGAAAATTAAAAGCCATTGTTCCTAATGATTGTAACCATTGTATTCTTAGTACAACATTAGTACCACCCATGGGTATAGAAATCATTGGACTATTCATTATATATTCCCCCATAGTAAGATTTATCTTATTTCATTTTCCTAAGCAATTGATAGTTCCTCCATCTGGAATCGTTACTTGAAACTCTAGTGTTGGATATACAAAGCAATTGAGATCTTTGGCTAATTTATAGCGAATGAAATTATGAGTATTGCCAGAATCAATTAGGACTATTACCATTTTATTTTTGATATATCCTTCGATCTTGAGGGTTTGCAGAGTGCTAATTCCATCCAATGCATTAAACGATATTGTGGGAGTCAACTCTTCAGATGAAATTGATTCTACCTTTTCATCTTGAGATGGTTCTTGTTCATGTTCTTGTTCTTCTTCCTCTTCACAATCTATGTAGAATAATTTCTTCTCACCACACTTATGTTCCTTACTGTACTTGCTGTCACAATTAAAGCATAAACATTTTTCTTTTCTTTCCTCCAATTGTTGAGGTGTCAACCTTGTAGGTTGAGGTGTTTTAGAAGAAGGATAATTATTCTCTCTATAGATGTTAGGATTGGTCCTTCTAGTAGCCATAGCCATATTATTCTCTCAACATTTCTTGCCACCCTAAATGCATTCTCCAATGATCTGGGTTCCCAAAGGTGAACCTCATGTTGAATGTTATCTCTTAAATTTCCTATGAATACATCAATAAAGTGCTCATCTGGAATATTTGTTACCTTTATATTCATTCTTTGGAAGTTCTCAATGTGCTATGTAATTGAACCCTTTTGCTTGAGATTTATCAATTGTCTAAAGAAGGTATTTCTCCTTGTATCCTCATAGTGTGCTATCATTTCTTTCACGAAAATTGTCCAAGTGGCGAGTGATTTGCGAGAACAAAACCATCTATACCATACAAATTGATTGGGTTCTAAATATAAAGAAGAAATTTGTACCTTTTGTGTATGTGGCACATTATGTAGATCAAAGAATTTCTCCATCTGAAGTATCTATGTGATAGGGTCCTTGCCATCAAACTTCCTCATATCGATCTTAGGAATGTGGTTGGTATTCAACCCAAATTTAGAGTTTCTCCATTCTTGACTCAACTTCCTTGTGTCCTCATCATGAATTTCATGGGATACATTTTCACTTTCAGGTGTCCTCTCTATTACGAAATTTTTCAATCATTCCATGAAACCATCCATCTTTGCCTCCAACTTAGCTTCCATCTCTTGTAGTTCATCTTTTGTTACTATCTTATTTTGTAAATCATTTATGTCCCTACACATTTATTCACCTTCATAAAGAGTCCAAGTAGGATTTTCTGGAGGCTTATTTGGTGTATAATTTCCCTTTTTGGGTGGCATGTTGGCCAAGTATCACTTTTGAACCTTGATTTTGAGGTGGTTCTGCTAGATAAACTTTTTTCTACTGTATCTCCAAGTTTTCAGTCCTTCTAGGTATGAAACTTTATTTTTTGTAGTTCTCTTCTATTTCTTCTCTGTAATGCCACAAGTTTGATCAAAATTGGATGTGCCATGTGGAATTTATGGAAACTTCCCCACAACTTGCTGATTTTTGGCCTTTTCAGGAGATATCACTTGTATAGCGTGCCCCACACAAAATTATTGATATCAAATTCTGAAACTTGTACCAAAAATACTACAGACTGTCCACTATCCAATGCAAGTAGTCTCACTCAATTTGGATACTCTAGGAAGAAGTTATGATTATTTTACCTGGAACACCTTCTTGAGACTAGTCAATAGGACTAGTCAAATACCCTATCTTCCACAGGGTGTAAATACAAATGTATGGCTACCTAAAAGCTAAACCATTTACCAAAGATACCTTACTAATTTATGTGAATATCCTCCAGAGTTAAGGGTCTGAAATGTTACAGAAAACAATTTATAGAGAAAATTCCACAATGACTCACTTCAATATAATTCTCGAACCCTATATTTCACAGGCCTTCTCTCTGAACGTATAAGGCCTCAGTAGCTGAAATTTTAACCCAACGTACCTTGAGCCATATGATAAATACCCTCCAAGTTGTTCCTTCTGAAACATTGTAGAAAAAAAGTTATAGAAAAAATGCCAAGGTGTCTCTAATGTAGCAACGAAACCCCAAGACCTTGAGCTCTGACACCATATGTTAAGAACCAAATATCAATATAGCATAGAAAAACATCAGAATACGTACTCAACGCCTTGAAAAAGAGATAAATTCAGATAATAAGCCTCTTTGAGGGGGAAACTTCCTTATGCCCACCTAAATGTACAATTCAAGATGATTCAAAATGAAAATGTCTCCTTGATATATATAGGAGACTAGGAGGTATAATTACAACTAATGGCCTAAAGCCGACATAAATAAAATAACATTACTAATATAATATACCCCAATTAAGGGGTAATGAGACACTATTTAGGGCTTAAAATTTTCCCTATTCCTATTTACCATTGATTTGAACAAAATAAAAGGGTTTTAGACTCACCTTCGACATTGCAAATATTAGATCAGTTATTTCTTCTCCTTTGTTTTATGTTCTTACAATCCTTGGTGACATGGGTTTAGTTTCTTCACCCTTTCACAATGATATTTGTTTTTTGGATCTCTGGGTATTTGTTTTCCTCAAAGTTATTTTGATATAAAGAGTATTTAAATCTATTAGGGCTACTCATTGTGTTAACATACAAATCTTGTCCCTTCAATATTTTTTTAGGTTTTTTGGTTTTTGTGGTATTCACTATATAGTAAATACACAACCTCTCTTTTTAAATGTAAAGCATGCCGATTGGCACTTTAGTTTTTTTTTTAATTGGGTTTCATGATAAAAATTGTAAAGTATGTGTCCACTGCTTTATATATGTGTATAGTGTGCATGGGTTGATATTACTATATAATGAACCCCAATTAAACCTAAACGAATTTTACACTAGAAATATTTTCTTAGTTTGTGAAACATATTACATAAATTGTATATTTATTTATGTAAGTCTTTTATTGATTAACATGGATGATAAAATATTAGGGAAAACACATCATAGTAATAAGCGTAAGGGAAACACATCCCAAGAAGAGAACATAGAAAGTTATTTTAAGATTTAATATAAAATCACAATATTTGAATTATCTATAGGTTCACATGATGTTGATAGGGACCTAACCCCTCACGTAGGTAGAATAATATATTTCCATGTAATAAAGGTCGATATTAATAAGGCCTAGAAATAAGGAAGAACATGTCAAATGAAATAAGACCTAATAGAAGCTTCCTCTTCTAGAAGGACCATCCTCTAGATTGTTCTTTTGGATAGATAGATTTAGTATAAATAGGAGTAGAGGGTATGAGAAGTTTTGTCTTGAGAATTATTGTAATAGAGCACTGCTTTGCTGGAAGTTGCCCCCTTGAAGAGGCAAGTGAACATTGTTTTCTATAAATAAAAATATTATTTTGGTGTTGTGGTTTCATCTATTGTGTTGTTCCACAGTTATTCTCTGCAATATTTCTGTTTGAGCTATTATAATAGATCTGGTACCTTACAAGTGGTATCATAGAACTTTCCTTGGCACAAAATTGTGGGTTATTTTTTTAGGGTGGATGCATATTCCAGTGTCTTAAAGCTACAAAGATATGTCATTCAACATATAAATCGATGGTGGGGAAGCATACATGTAGGAACTATAATTGGTACTTAAGCACACATTGTTGGCCACCCTTGTAAGCCATGTTGGTACCCCTTTTAGTGGTAGCGCATCAAACAACACCTATATATGGATCGACCTATATGTTTTGAATCCCTCCATAGAGAAACCTATCAATATCCTAACTTTTATAGTGCCACCGAGAACAACACTCGGGAAAATACTATCTAGTACTTGGGTAGTACGCATAAAGGCATGGTCTATCCTTTTGAGTTTTTTCCCTGAGATATTGGGTTGAGTCTTATTGCTAGACCCTGCAAGTATATTAGAGATATATAGCAGAGGGAAAATTGTTGTCTGTAGAAACCATAAATACCCTAACTCTTGGGACAGAAACAAAAACAGAATAGACAAGATCTATTGTCATGCAACTTTACCTCCTACATTCTTGTTACGAAATTACTACACATTTCCTCCTGTTAAGCATTTGGGCCTTTCAACACTGCAGTATTCTTCAGATTAGAGTATAACTCTGCAGGAGTAAAAAAGTAAAAAAAAAGTAGTGGTCCTGTTAGCACACTTATTGGGGACCTATCCCATTGGGTTCCTCTCTATACCCTGATTCTCGTGGTACCTATCATTTTTAATACAAATTTTTCTGTGGACCCAAACCCTTTTTCGACACTCTTATTTGGCCCCTATCCCATTGGATTCCCCTTTTCACCATGATCATAATGGTACCTATCATTTGATCCCACCCACCCCTCCTAAACCCTTGCTTCCCCCCCATCCCATTATCCTAACCATTTTTTCAAATGGCCACCACTCGCATCCAAGAACTTAATACAGTTGTTGATGACAACCTCCAAAACAAGGAGTACATCAAGAATATGAATTCTAACCTTAGCTCAGTAAATTCCACTATTCAAATCCTCAGGACCTATGTTCCTACATCAAAGACCTCAAATACATCAAAGCCACACTTGACCAATTCATGGGACATTCCCTGAGTCCTTCCTCTTCTGAACAACCATACTATTAGGAAGACCATGACTCTTCCAATTACCAAGTTCCTCATACTACCCACTTTTCTCGAGAACTTCTCCTTCCCAGAATTGAGGTGAACAAATTTTATGGATCGAATCTTAGAGGTTGGGTCTCTCAAATGGAACAATATTTCTCTTTGCATGGAATTACTGATGATTTAGCCAAGCTTCATTATGGTATCCTACGTATGGATATAGAACACTGGAAATAGTGGAAATGGTGTAAAAAGGCCCACCAAAGGTATGTTGCTTGGACAGAGTTTTTTTCAGAGATTTATGACCTCTTTGACTCTAACACCCACCATTTAGGTCATTTGACCAAGTTGAAGTAGTCTTGGATAGTGGAAGAATTTATCACCACATTTGAGAACTTGGATTTCAAAACGGAGGGAATTTAAAATGCTTTCTTCATGGAATATTTTATCAATGGCCTAAAATATGAAATACATACCCATTTTTTCATGGCATTCCCATAGAATTGGTTGGAATATACTCAACAATCCATGGAAGCACAACAGATTGTTGCCTCCCAAATATGAAAAGCATCATTTCCTCCTCTCCATAAACCCAGCAATTTATCCCCTCCTGCAACTCCCCCCAAGATCCAGAAATGAACTAGGGTCGAAATGGTTGAAAATCAACTCAAGGGTCTTTGTTATAACTGTGATGACAAACATTTTCTAGGCCCCAAGTGTAAGGAACAAAATCTTTGTATGGCCATGACTGAGGATATTTCTGAAGAAGAGGCCATTGTTTCAACTATGGATGAGCTACAAGTGTCATTCGATCTGACCCCACCCTATAATCCACCAGATGTTGAACCGGTGATTTAACTTAATGCCCTCACTCGCTTCTCTACTCCCCATGCCCTCAAAATAATTGGTTACATTAAAAATTGGAAATTCATCATCCTCGTGGATAGTAGTAGAACCCATAATTTTATTCATCGCTGCATTTCCCAAGAAGTCAATTTTTACATCTGTGTCGTCAATAATTTTAAAATCATGATTTTCAATGCATGTTCCTTGAAATGTGGGGAACAATGTGAAAATCTATGGCTCCCAATTGGTCAGTATCACATGAAATCCCATATTTTTTCTATAGACATGGGTGGTTGTGATATTGTTCTTGGTGCTGAATAGTTACACACTCTCGACCCCATTCTCATGTATTTTAAGGACTTAACCATGCGATTCCGATAGGAGTGAAAACAATATAAGTTCCAAGGAATCACTTCATGCTCCTCTGAGATCATCAGTTCCCATCACATAGAAAATATCCTCAAAAAGTGTCATGGAATTATTTCCCAACTCCACTCCATTCATGTCGTTGAGACACTGTCTCTGCATCCCAACCTCCAATCTATCCTCTCTCGCCACCAAGTTATTTTTACCACTCCCAAAGAACTTCCCCCTTCATGTAAATTCCATGACCATTCCATTTCTCTCATATTGGGCAGTGTTCCTCCAAATGTTTTCCCTTATCGTCATCCCTTTTCCCAAAAGAATGAAATTGAGAAAATTGTTCAGGATTTTCTAAAAAATGGTGCTATCCATACTAGTACCATCCCCTATTCTTCCCCTATGGTCATGGTAACCAATAAAGAAGGTACTTGGCACACGTGTCCTAATTTTCACGCCCTCAACAAACTAACAGTCAAATAAAAATTCCACATTCCTATAATTCACGACTTCTTGGATGAATTTAGTGGTGCTCATTACTTCACCAAACTTGATCTACATTTTGGATACCACCAGATCCATATGAAAGAAGAATAAATTCCCAAGACTACATATAGAACTCATGAGGGTCACTATGAGTTCTTGGTAATTCCCTTTGGCTTGTGTAATCCTCCCTCCACTATCCAAAGTCTTATGAATGATGTATTCTGCCATTTTCTCCATTATTTTGTCTTAGTTTTATTTGATTATATTCTCATCTATAGTAAAACTTGGACATCCCATCTCTCTCATGCAAATCAAGTTCTCCATCTACTCTCTAAGCACCAAATTTTCCTCAAAAAATCTAAATGTGCCTTTATATCCTCAGAAGTGGAATAGTTGGGTCATATTTTCGGCAAGGATGATTTCCGGTTGGATCCTACGAAAATTGAAGCTATGTAGGATTGGACTTTCCCTAAAACTCTTAAGAGATTCCATGGTTTTCTAGGTTTAATGGGATATTATCGGAAGTTTATTCAGAATTATGGAAACATTGCAACTCCTCTCACTTCTCTCCTTAAAAATAATTATTTCATTTGGACTCCAAGTGTTTATCATTCCTTCCAAGCCGTGAAAGATTCTATGTGCTCGACCCCTATCCTAGAAATTCTAGACTTCACAAAGATTTCTGTATTGGAATGTGATTCTTCTGGGAAAGGAATTGGGGTCATCCTCATGCAATATGGAAGGTCTTTGGCCTTCACTAGAAAACAACTTTCAGAGACATTTGGGCCAATCCATTTATGAAAAGGAAATGTTACCTATTCTTCATGTTGTGGATCTATAGCATCCTTATTTATTGGGACAATGCTTCCAAATTAAAACTGATCATTAGAGTCTCAAGTATTTTTTGGAACAACACATTTCGTCACCAGAGAAACACAAATGGGTGACCAATATATTTTTTTATGATTATGAAATTATTTAAAAGGGAAAGGAAAATTTAGTTTCAGATTCTCTTTCCCAAAACTATGAAGAATATAGGTCCCGTTTATCCCTCTCCTTCATTGTACCATATTGGCTCCAAGTTGTTCGTCAGGAATGACTGCAAGACCCCAAAATTTCTAGCATAATCCATCAATTACAACAAAATGCTCCAACTTCTCCAAATTACTCTTGGCACAATGAAGAGATTTTCTACAAAGGCCATTTGTATTTATYTAATAAGTCACAAATTAAATCCATGGTGCTTTATGAACTTCATGCTTCTCCCACATCTAGCCATTCAGGGTTTACCAAAACCTATGAACGCGTCAAATGTTCTTTTTTCTGGGATCATATGAAACAAGACATCCACACCTTTTTGGATAAATGTGAGGTATTTCAACACAAAAAGGGAGAAACAATCAAATATTCAGGCACACTCCAACCACTTCTGATCCCCCCTACTATTTGATGAGATATTTCTATGGATTTCATTGTTGGCTTACCTAAATTGGGAGATAATTTGGTTAGTATGGTGGTCGTCGATCATATTTCCAAATATTCTCATTTTTGTTCTCTTCAACACCCATTAATAGAATCCATAGTGGCTCAAATATTCATGGATAATATCTTCAAGCTTCATGTCATGCTAATTTTATTGTCTTTGACATAGATCCCACTTTCCCAAGAAATTTTTGGAAACATATTTGAGGTGTTTTGCATATGGGAGTAAAAATCGGTGGGCTCAATGATCACCCCTAGTTGAATGGTGGTACAACACATATTACCATACAACTACTCACAATCCTCGTTTTGAAGTAGTATATAGCCAAAATACACCATCGATTCTCTCATACATGTCAGGGGTTTGGAAGGTTCAAGAGGTTGAAAAAAACCTTACACTGTGAGAGGCTATTATTCATTCCCTCAATGACAATTTGTTCATGGCTCAGAATCACATGAACAAAAAAGAAGATCAAGGTCATTCACAATGTCAATTCGCTGAGAGGCACCAAGTGTTTCTTCGACTGCAACCTTATAGGAAGACTTCACTCAAATCTAAACATTGTCAGAAACTTGCTCAGAAATTTTATGGTCCTTATACCATTATAATATGAGTGGGATCGGTGGCTTACCAGTTTTCTCGACCCAATCAGTCGAAGCTCCATTCTATATTTTATGTCTCCTTCTTAAAGAAGTTGATCATAACTAAGTGTCAAAATCAAACCAGTCTCCCTGAGTTGGATGAAGAAGGTTCCATATGGATGAAGCAACAATCAATATTGGACCAATGAGAGAATCATATATGTCGGTGCACCATCAAGGAAGTGTTGGTCCAAAGGAAAGATACATCTCTATAAGACTCCATCGGGGAGTCACCCACAATTCTACAACAATTCCCTGATCTTAAGCCTCGGTGACAAGGTTTTTATTCAAGGGGGAGGGCATGTTAGGGACCTAACCTCCCTAACCCCTCATGTAGGTAGAATGATATATTTCAATTTAATAAAGGTCGATATTAATAAGGCCTAGAAATAAGGAATAATAATTCAAATGTAAGAAGACCTAATAGAATCTTCTGCTTCTAGAGGATCTTCCTCTAGATTGTTCTTTTGGATAGATAGATTTAGTATAAATAGGAGTAGAGGGTATGATAATTTTTGTCTTGAGAATTATTGTAATAGATAGCTTCTCTATTGGAGGTTTCCCTCTTGAAGAGGCAAGTGAACATCGTTTCCTATCAATAAAGATATTATTTTGGTGTTGTGGTTTCATCTATTGTATTGTTCTGATGTTATTCTTTGCAATATTTTTGTTTTAGCTATTATAATAGACTTGGTACCTTAGATATGCATATTGGTTAATATGTGTCATGTAAATAACTTTTTTGAAAATAATTGATAAAATCATTTGTAGTTTGAGTGGAATATAATGCAAAAGCCGTATGGAAATTTTGCAACTAGGGAATTAGGTGGATCAAAAGGTGACTAGAAAAACATTTTTATTTTACATTTTACTAATTATGTACTTCCTATTAATAATCCATATATGACACATCAAATTTTGTTATGTTTCATTTCTCTACCATATAAGCTAGGCTAATATAGAGTTACAAGATGAGAGTTAAAAATAATAATGAGAAGATAGATTCCTCTGCATTAACAATAGATGATAACACATTGATTATTGATAGCTAATAGTTCTATACCGTCCAAGGTTTTGTAAGTAGATATTAGAACATCCATATACAAAATATTACTCTTTCTCATATGTCATCTAATGCATATATGGTGTCCAGATGTGATAATAGACCATATAAATTAAACAATGGTCATGGTCATAATTGTGTCTACCTTGTCTCACAATCATCAAAATATTTGAAAAACTATTGGACTAACAACAAAGGAATACCAAATTTACCATCATAATGATATTATTATACACACTTAACACTTTTCCAAACCATGAACATGGTTGTAAATGGAAAAAACCTTACAATTTTGACTTCCTGTAAACAAAAAGATATGACCTATCAATTGAAGTCGATTGTAGGTGGATGTTGTATGAGAATTTTAAGGGAACTTAAGCCTTTAAAATTACATGATGTTAATTTTAATGGGAATGTGTTGCATTGTAAAAAACATCCTCATTATGTTCAAGGTCACCTACAACACCAAAATTATTATGTGTCTCTCGAAGCTTGCAATCAGACACTAAAAGTGTATCATCAAGAATACCTCACCTAACCATCAACATCAACAACCATTAATTTTTCATGAGAGAATGTGGTAGTCAAATGAGAGTGAGCTCTTCATCTTTATCTACCTTGTTGCATCACGCTAGTGGAAGGACTTATCCATAAAGAGGATTGAGAACTACCAGGTTTAGTTGTAGCTAAGGATTTAGTCAAGGACTTATCCATGAAGAGGAATGAGAACTACCAATCTTAGTTGTAGATAAGGATTTAGGGGACTAAGACTTCATATATGGGACATTCATCCTCTTAGATATTTTACTATTTCAAACCACCCATGTCCAACCACTTTGAAGATCATTTGTTTCTTGAGTATCAATACGCATCGGGGGTGTTTATGTGACCAAGGATACTACTAGGAGGTTAACCTAACCCATCAAGGAGTAACGATGGATAAGATAATCCATTCTTTGACACTAAAAAATAAGTATTGAGGAAATTAATGTGTCAACAATGGATAAGATAATCCATGCTTTGACACTAAAAAAGAAGTATTGAGGAAATTAATGTTTCATAGTAGATATCAATGAACCTTATTCACTACAAAAATTCATGAGAACATGGTAAATTCACAAAGGTGGGTAACACTTTCATGAAAATTGGGTCTCAAAAATTCCGAAAAACATTTTTTCAGCCGAACAAATATTTCTTTCGGCCAAAACATGTTTCAGCGGAATCTTGGAATGTCAAATCGAACAGTGTCGGGATGACGCCCTTGATTTTCGTGTACAATTCTATCCGGACTGATTTTTTTCATCCGGTGACATATTTTTGGCCGAAAGATATTCTGGTGGAAATACTCTTTCTTCTTTCAGACGAAAACTTGTTTATATATTTGAACCACATCACTCCTGCAACAATTTTTATGAATGGATGAGGTTGTGAGCGTTGTGGACATTGTGAACATTGTGGACAAGAAGACATTGCAGCTAAGGGTGGACGCTGCAATTAAGGGTAGACGTTGTTACTGGTTGTTAGTTGTTGCTACGGTCGGGTGGAAATTGGAGCTGTGGGCTATCAGGTAAGTTCCAATTTGGATTTTTTTTTTTTTTTAATTAGTTTCAATATTAGATTTTTGTTTTAAATTTTAGATTTAGATTTAAATTTAGAGTTTTGACATGGCCGTATTTGGCCCTGTACATGGATAGAGCCATATTCAGCCCTGTCCATGTACAGGGAGAGGCCCAAATTCTGTCATGTCCATGTACATGGACAGGGCCGAATACAACCCTGTCAAAACTCTAAATTTCCAAAAAAATATTTTTTTAGTAAACTTGATACGTGCTTTAATATTTTAGAGTTATGAAGAGTTAGGAAAAAAATTATATGAAGTGTTTTAATATCAGTTTTAGTTTTAGTTTTTGTTATAGTTGTCTTTTTGATAATGTAGTTTTAATTTTTGCAAATTTTATAGTTTTGACACAGCCATATTCGACCCTATCCATGTGCAGGGACATGCTCGAATTTGGGCCTATCCCTATACATGGACATGGCTAAATATGGCACTGTCCTTATATAGGGACAAGATCAAATTATTGTTTGTCCCTGTAAATGGACATAGCCATATTAGACCCTGTCCATGTACAGGGAGAGGCCTAAATTTGGGCCTGTCCCTGTACATGGAAATGGCCATACTTGGCCCTGTCCATTTACAAACACAGTCCTGAAAACTGATAGTTCAAATTACACTTCATTAAAAATGTATGTGCTATTTTTCACCTTATGGAAGCTTAGACCATCTGATATTATAGCATTGGTTTTAACTTCCATTTCTTGATATCAATATTAAGCTAAGTAATCAATGTAGAATGAGCTTTAATGTTACTCTTATCAGTATTAACACCATTGCTTTAACTCTGACTATCATACAAGAGCTATAATAAATGAGCACAACAAACACACTTACTGTATAGTTACAACAACAAACACACTCATTGTATAGTTACAACATAGAACACTAGTTACAATGAGAAAACATCAAACACACTTATTTTATAGTTACAACACAGAACACTAGTTACAATGAGGTTACACAGAATAGAGATCCATGTAATTTACATAATAAGTGGAATCATTACCCAATATCAGTATTAAGCTAAGTAATCAATGTAGAATGAGCTTGAATGTTACTCTTATCATTATTAACACCATTGCTTTAACTCTTACTATCATACAAGAGCTGTGATGAATGAGCACAACAAACACACTTACTGTATAGTTACAACATAGAACACTAGTTACAATGAGAAAACAACAAACAGACTTATTGTAGAGTTACAACATAGAACACTAGTTACAATGAGCTTACACAGAATAGAGATCCATGTAATTTACATAATAAGTGGAATCATTACCCGATATCTGTATTAAGCTAAGTAATCAATGTAAAATGAGCTTGAATGTTACTCTTATCAATATTACCACCATTGATTTAAGTCTTAATATAGTACAAGAGCTATGCTAAATGAGCACAACAAACACACTTACTATATAGTTACAACATAGAACACTAGTTACAATGAGATTACACATAATAGAGATGCATGTAATTTACATACTAAGTGGAATCATTACCCGATATCAATATTAAGCTAATTAATCAATGTAGAATGAGCTTGAATGTTACTCTTATCAGTATTGACACTATTTCTTTAAATCTTACTATCATACAAGAGATATGATAAATGAGCACATCAAACATACTTATTGTATAGTTACAACAACAAACACACTCACTATATAGTTAAAACATAGAACACTAGCTACAATGAGCAAACAACAAACACACTTACTGTATAGTTACAACATAGAACACTAGTTACAATGAGCTTACATAGAATAGAGATCCATGTAATTTACATAATAAGTGGAATCATTACACTAAGTATAGTTATTTATGAAGTTGTAATCAATACCATTAGCTACAATTTTTACGTAATAAAACATGCTCGGATTCCTCATAAATACTTACACTACTTAATGCAATCTATGTTTCCTATATGATGTGTAGTTACCTAATATCGACTATTACAAGACTAGCTTATACATGGTGTTCAAAGCTGCATAGATAGTGATATACCTTTTTTTCAATAGCTTCCATAATATTACTACGAGTAACCCATTATGGACATCAAATAGCTTATATGGGTTACTACTAGTTATGCAACATCTTGCTTAACCTCTATACATTAGCTTTTGTGATCTATTACCATTTGTATTTACACTAATATGACAAAGATACAAGTTACAGATTGCATGGTATTCTCTAT
Source organism: Picea sitchensis (assembly GCA_010110895.2). Classification (NCBI taxonomy): domain Eukaryota; kingdom Viridiplantae; phylum Streptophyta; class Pinopsida; order Pinales; family Pinaceae; genus Picea; species Picea sitchensis. The sequence goes on along the minus strand of SNQJ01S0018124.1, from coordinate 72,645 downwards.
GCCTTATTTTCTCCATACAATGCAAAGCTTTACTATATGAGCATACCATAGATATGGGAATATAAGGAAATGAACAGAGCTGATATGAGGCAAATCAAAGAGATCAACAAGGATAAGAGATATGAGCTCTGTTGTGTCAAGGGTGAATCTTGTTTCCATAACTATTACCATTGAATAGTATTAACTATGCATAATACTAGTATTCCTTAAAGGGTTACTCTATTAACTCTAAACATAGGTCAATACTAGTCACATTAACCATACGGGAAGGTTGTATAACCTTATAATGTTGATTCATAAGGGTTTGTAATATTGATCTCTTCTTTATTAGGGATAGTTATAACTAAGAAGAATGTGAATCCTTATATGATATCAATGTAGTTACAAGCTTGAATATGTGTAATATTGAGAACATATCATATCAATATGATTACAGTAATGAACCAAGCTTTATACTAAACCTAATCTCTTGTATTAGTGTAAGAAAATCATTAGACCAATAGAGCATAAGATTACAACAAATGTAATCAATGTTACTTATTATGTAAATAGTGATGATCCAACAGTAGATATGATAGACCAATATCACTCTGCATCATACTTGAATATGTCTCTTTCTTACGTTTAATCATAACAAAGGTGATAGTTAGATTATCAGTCTAAATACCATTACTCTTTCATCTTATCCTATTAGCTTGTAAACAGTTACATTTCAACCATAATCAAGCTATTCATAGTAGACTGGTTATGATATCCTATTTAGTATTTCATTTGATTCTATCCTTAGCAATGATTGGTATGAGCTTTCTTTTCCATTGTTCGATGTGTAATACAGGTATAACTATATCTATAAAATAAGGAAAGATTATCGGGATTACATTCTAGTTACGTACACATTACTTTTATACTAGTGTCGATCGACTTTGACTGGAATTGATGTAGGAGCATCACTCCAAGCCAGCTACACGTCAGCTAGCCAACACATCAAGCGCACATTCAATGGAAGGAGAGAGGCACAACCCTCTCATTTTTCAAAATTTGAAAATGTATTAAAGGTTTGTAAGACTGGTAGAGCCAAAGCCACTCCTTCAAGCATGTTGTAGTTAATGTCACCTTTAATGGTTGATAGCATGGGGATCTAACTCCAATTTGGATTAAATGGCCCATTCAATGTAATTCATTGTAATTAATGAGAGTTGGTGAGGATGGAGGGAAAAGCTCGAGGAGCCCCCTTTTGTTAAAAAAAAGATCTTTTGTATCTATAGGCAGTTAGTCAAGAGAGAGTTTGTACAGAGGGAAGAGAAGAATAGAGAAAATAGGGAGAAGAGAAGAAGCCGTGACTCTGTTGCAGTCCGAGATCACATTGTAAAGAGGCATTTCATATTAATACAAACATAACAACTTTTCCTACATGTTATTTTGTGTATGTTGATGAATGTCTTTATGTGTTTATGATATGTTGTAGATGTGTGTTAGTTTTCATTTGCAGGTCATAGACAGAAGTTGTTGTCTATTGGGTTCTTTGATTTTAGGTTTGGGTTCTTTGTGGTTTCATGAAAGAGTGCATGATAGAGTATTGCGGTCTCTGAAAACTAGTGCAGGAGTGCACTTATGAATTTTGTGGTATTTTAGACAAAGACGTGCCAGGAGGGAACACCAGAGGAAGTCATCGACTCCAGGAGGAAGCCTCAAGGTTGTTGAACACCTTGAAGGAGAAACTGTGCAGAGGAGAGCATAGAGAGGAGAAGCAAAATTGCTGAGAATTCTATAGAAGCTCTGCTAGGAGGGCATTGAGAAAAGGCACAGAGTCACTGAGGATTCTAGAGAAATCTGACAGGAGGGCATTGAGAAAAGGCACAGAGTCACTGAGGATTCTAGAGAACTCTGACAGGAAGGCATCAAGTTGGTGCAAGTGTGCAGAGAAGGAACTCTATTTCGAGTTCAGTGGGAAGATAGAACGTCTGAGGTTTTGTAGAAGCTCTTCCAGGAGGGCATCAAGCGAGTGCAAGGAGTGCACCAAGAAGAACTCTCTTTCGAGTTCTGAGATAAGGGAAGTGTCTAAGAGAATAAATTCACAGGGTTGTTGAATACCTTGTAGTCTCTGCAAGGTGTGCATCGATCAGAAGGATGCCAAGAGTGCGTGAGGAATTTCTTTCCAAGAAACGGTCTCAAATCTGAGTTATTCGAAATTTCAATAGCACAAGGAGTGTGCGAGAGTGGAATTGTTCTAATTCCATAAGCTCAGAAGAGAAAGTGCAAGAAGAGTGTGCACAGAGAAAACCCTTTAGAGGGTTTAGAGAAATAAATCTCAGGAGGAGGAATGTGTTCGACAACACAGGTATTCCAACAGAGGATGAACACCTTCAGTAACCACTCACATAACCAGATCAAAGATCAACACACCGATGTTTTCACGTGGTAAAACCCCTACGGGGAAACATCCACGGCCCCAGCCAACGCGACCAAATATTGCGACCACTTGGAGCGGTTTATTAATGCAAAGAAAAAGATTACTGGAGATTTTACAAGGGACTCTCACAATCAATCATCGACAAATTACCCTCTATGCTCTTTAAATAGGATCATGGACCAATCAGGTGCTAAAAAATGGATCAATGAATTAGATTAAGATCGAGAAAGAGTAGGCGTCCGAGATGACTCTATATAGAACATATATCATTGGCCGTCCAGGATTGCTAACTACAAATGGCCTGGTACACTAAAGAAACACACTTTTACCTAGACATATTAGACCAAGTAGGTCTTAAATAAATCCTAAGTGTATAAATATACTATCCCCATAAAAGAATTTAACTTGGGATAAGTTAGAGGCTTTACAATAATGACGATAGGAGTAGGAAGGAGACATTAGAGCCTTTCTCCCCTTAATGACAACTTCTGAACTCCTAACATGGGTCGAAGTTTGGAAAACTTCATACGTAAGAGACTTTGTGAAAATATGCGTAACTTGATGTGGGAAAAAGAGCACTTCAATAGCAGTCATGAATAAGCTTTTCGATGAAGTGCATGTGTAACTCGATGTATTTGTTGCATTGATATTGAACTAGGTCTTTGCTTAGGCTTGGGACATGCACACAAAGTGAGTGGGATCTGGTCTTGGAGATCCAAACCTTTCCCCACGAAAAGGATGTGAGCCACGGGGAGCTTCTGACTTACTACCGTTTATGGGTACTCTGCTTGTTGAAAGAAAGTGGAATAACTGTTGTTTTCTTACAAACCCAAGTGTGGTCACAGACAAAGTGAAAACATAACCTACTTGATGGAGCACCAGATCATCGAAGTGCATGCATTAATCTGAATCAGTCAGAAACAACCAATAAAGGAGGCTGAGCTGTAATGTATCCCAATGAGGCAATTACCACAAGCATGAAGCATCCTTTTAAATACGCTTTCCAATGGATTTCCTTGGGGTGTTTATATAATAAAGCAACAAGACTAGCGAGAAAAGGAAAGAATCCCGGAATGGGTATGAGTCAAATTATGAGGCTATAAACTGGCAGCCGTCTGATTCATCAACCCGGGAGAGCCCTGATGTGAGAAATTTTGACTCCGGACTAGAAGGGAGAGGGGTTGGTTTACAATCATCCATGGCGAAGAAGATTCACAAAGCATACTTATTTGGGAAAAGAAAAATTCAGCTAGTTTACCAAAACTTGGGAGGCCAAAAGGAAATAGTGGAAGCTTGACCCTAAGTGACCATTTCAAATTCTTCATAAGAAATTTTGGTTTCACATGGTTTAAAGTTTTGAGTCACTACATGTAAGGATAAGATCATAAACACCAAAAGGACAAAGGATGATGATATGGTTCCCTACTTTCTTGGTATAGACATTAGGATCGAGGTAGCATCTAGAGAATCTGGTGGCAATAAAACTATCCATTTTGGCATACCAAGCTTCAGGAACCATAAAGAAAGAAGAGATTTCTTAAGGAGAAAACAAGGCTAGAGTCATTACGGACACTAACTAGGAGGTTGTTCCATGTAGAATTTTTCCTCAATTAAGCCATGCAAAATCTGATTTAACATCCATCGATGGACCTCCCATTTATGTGGTACCAAGGGGGAGCAAGAACAAAGTGGATAAAATTCATTTTATTTCTGAGGGGCAAAGGTTTCATTATAGTCAATACCACCTTCCAACTTAGGAAAAACCTTTGGAAACTAATCGAACCTTGTCTTTCAATACTTCCATCGATGCATACTTAGTTGGTATACCCATTTGCATCTAAAAGTTTTTCTTCCTTTGGAAGAGGTACAAGATCCCAGATATGGAACCATTAAAACTGATACTCCCTCATTCGTGTTGTATCCCAATATGGATGGAATAAAGCTTGTGCAAATGTCTACGGATCATGAGTTTCGAAACTTGAGCCAAAGAAGAGGCTCATTTGGAGCTGTGAGCGATGTCATGTACGTCACGAAGGATCCTAACAAGATTTCAGTTGCTTCGTGTTGAGCCCATCGAGCGGTGGAACTAGTGCTATTCGGAGTTCAAAGGAATCATCTGTAAAGGAATGTGACCATGGAGTTTTTGTCTGTGTGGAAGAGAATCGGAAAGCTTGACACAGTGCCAAAGATAGCTTCACGAGGCCAAAGAGAGCACACACCATGAGAATTGAAACTGGGCAGAGATTTTCATCAAATTTAACATCTCTTCTAAGAATAATTTCATTACAATGTGGTGAAGAAGTCTATAACCTTTGACATCTTGAGAATAACCAACTAAATATAAACTTTTCACTTTTAGGCTACAATGCTTTAGTTTTCTCCTTCGAATGTGAGCCCATGCTATCTTGCCAAATACACAGAAGTGACATACATCAGGTTTAATTTTTAGTCCAAGCTATAGTGTTATATTTTTGAGACCTTTGTGGGAGTGTGATTTAACATGCAATTTACCCGCAGTTGATAAATACGCTTATCTTGTAGACTTAATCCCTTGGAATCTGCGGATCATACAATTAGCCATTTCTAGCAGTAATGCGGTTCTTTCTCTCGGCAACACCATTTGTTGTCATGTATATGGAGCAGTGTGTTGCATTTGGATACTGATGTAATGCGGTAACTTGTAAAATTATTGTTCATATTCACCTCCATTATCATTTCTTAACCTTTGAATTTGATGTCTAGATTTCAACACCACAAGAATTGTAGGCCAATAACTTGTCAAAAAACTTCACTTTGAGTTTTAAGAAGTAAACCCAAGTAAGTCTCGAAAAATCATCAATGAAAGGTAAGAATGCTACCAGAGAAAGAAGGGAAGAAAGAGGACCACACAAATCCAACATGAACAAAAGTACCAAAGGACGTTGAAGACGCGTTGTCTAAATTGTCCCGATGATGTTTTCGAGAACACAATTTGCACACACACCATCTCTGCATGGAACAAGAGGAAGGCCAGTCACCATATATTGATTACAACAACTATGTAATCAAAGAGAGTAACAGATACCCAAACCACTCATGCCAAAGTTTGCTCAAGTCGTAGCTATGAGCAACAAGCCCCACGATGAAAAAGTTGATGACCCAAGTTGTCAAGCTTGTACAACACGGTAATATCATAAACAATTCTAGTTGCAAGAACATGTTTAGGATCTTTTTAGATCCTTGATTACAACAGTGTAGGTGAAAACTTCGGCGGTTTTACCTTTACTTGAATGAGTGATTTGATATCTTGAGAGAAGGTTACAAGAAAGATCGGAACACATAATACATCATTGAAATGACCATTTATTTTTGAATTGTTCCCGGATCTACAACACTAAGAGATCTATCATCACCAACAAATATTTCCTTGGTGTTACATTCATTTAGACGGAAAATATGGATTTATCCTTAGCCATATGATAAGATGCTCACGAATCAATAAGCCACTCAGCCGAGGAAGAAGAAGTAGTGAGTAAGAAGGTGTATTGAAGGAAAAGAAACTAGAAGCACGAAGTGCATGTCCATGAGAAGAAGAAGAAGAAGAAGAGGGAATGTCTTTTGATGTTGTGCTTCTTCATGCTATCTAAGGCTGCCATCTTCTTGAAACATCTGGACTCATCATGACCATTTATTACAAAAGAAGTTGCAATGTTTGTTAGTATTCTTTTATATTTTGATCATTTGTCACCATTAGAGATTTGTCCCGAAGGCGGGTTTAGGACCTTAGGTTGTTTGTTGTTGTGGCGAGGATGTTCCTTCTTACTTACAGGATACTTAGGTTTATCTTCTATTGAAACTAAGGCTTTGTTTGAGGTACTGCAGTGTTGATCACTCCAAGTTGGCCTGTAATCTTATCTTCCGCTCTAATCAAATAAGTACAAAGGACTCAAGAGTACAGGTTTATAAGCTTCCCTAGAGCCTCTTTCATGGCATAAGGTAGATACAAACACGAGAATATGCACTACCTAGCTTAGAAAGAATAAGATATCTGCAACATTGTTCCTTCATTTTATGTTGCATTCTATACATAAAAGTCAGGTGTTTTAAACTAGATAGATAGTCTCCAAGGCAAGAAAAACCACTTGGACTCAAGGTCGTTATTTGATTTTCTAACTGACATTACTTTCGAATAATATTGAGTTTACTAAAGACAGATTCAATCTTGTCCCAAGCTGTGCCGGGGTCATCAACTCCTTGAAGATGGTACCTTAGATCGGGAGATGGACATTCCAATTAGTCCGTGCTTAGGTCATTCATATTATCCCATTTTAGTTTCTTATCATCATCAGTGGGGGGTTATTTTACGTTCCCATTGTAATCTGATCACAGGCCACTTCTTAATAAATCTTCATATGGGATCTCCATTGGAAAGGTACTTGTCGCTAGTAAGCATGACAATACTTGTAGGAACATATTAAATATGTAGATAATGCAGATTTAAAACCACAAAACTAATGATTTGGATGGAAAAGATCTTGAAAAGTTATGCGGTTTTAAAAAGGGCCTTGTGGACTTTCGATGTGAGAGTTATGCCTTTTAAAAGGCATACATGGTAACAAATAACCACGTGATAGTGTAAAGCTACTTTATAAAGTGACCCACTTTTATAGAAATTAAGGATCACTTTTACAATGGGGTTACCTTATAACAGAAAGTTGCATGCAAAATAACTCTAAAATAAAATATAAAGCTACTTATAGTGATTCCTTTTATACTTGAAGTGAAATAAACTGCAATTTTAGCATGAACTTTTTCAAAAAAAGTAACAAAGAGAGACTTGAACTCAAGACCTCTTACTTAATAAGACAAGTTTTATAACTGATCTAGAGAAACATATTGTAATGTTTAGAAGGATTGTTGTTGTTGTTGTTATTGTTGTTGTTGAAGAAAACCTTGGAGAGCATGCTAAAAAAAACTCTTTTCACACAGAAAAATTTAAACTTCGATGACAACAAGGGTTAGAAGATGCACCTTTTCCTATCACGTTTCTGATTTTCCGAGATTGCACAGAGTCGCGGGGCAAAGAAGAATACATATATCTAAAGAGTAGCATCCGAGGAAAAAAAATACAAACCCGAAATAATCAAAAACTTTGCAAAAATTTAAATGCGTATTCAGATTTTATACCTACGGATTCTGACTGTAATGGCCATATATCTTGGGCAAACGGAAACCTTTTAAATTGAGAACAAAAAGTGTTCCTGAATGAAAAGCGTCTTCACCAGGATAGCAATGGAATGATCCTTTCAGCCAGAAATGTACGAAATTCCAGAAAATGGAAATGAGCAACTCGACTTCACGATCTCGATCTTCAACGGGAGTGGGTCTTCAAGCGAGGCTTTGATACCATGTTCGACAACACGAACTTATTCCAACAGAGGCGAACACCTTCAGTAACCACTCACATAACCAGATCAAATATCAACACCCGATGTTTTCATTAAGTGCAAAACCCTATGGGAAACATCCACGGCCTCATCCAATGCGACCACTTGGAGGAGTTTATTAATGAAAAGAAAAAGATTACGATTTTACAGAGATTTTCTCTGTCGATCATCGACAAAATGACCCTCCATGCTCTTTAAATAGAGATCATGTATGTCCGGGTGTTAAGCCATAGATCAATGGCTACATTGCAAGGTCGAGAGTATGAACCATCGGATCACTCTACCATAGATCAATGGCCGTTAAGATCGAGGAGAGTATGAACCATCAGATCACTCTATGTCGGGAACATATCGTGACCGTCGGATTGCCTAACTACAAATGCATACTAATGCATACTAAAGAAACAAACTTTTACCTAATGACATATTATACCAAGTAGATCTTAACTAACTCCTAAGTGTCTAAATATCCTAACAGAATGCCTCTTAGAATACAGGTGGGAGCTAAGGTTACAGGCTTCATAGAAGAGACAAAGGCCGAGGCCTTTTGGAGCAAGAAATCTTTGAAGGGAAAGGAAGAAAGGCATGCTCAAGGGAGAGCACAGTTGTCATTAGGTCAGCTGGAGAGATGATATCTGGGCCGTCAGATCTAGTGCAAAGAACTGATAGCCATCAGATCCGGAGGAAGGCGCATGGAGCTTAACCTTTTGGAGGTCGTGCAGGAAAGTAGTTGAAACGGACGGTGAAGACAGTTCGGGGAGAAGTGTCGAGTTTCCATGAGAAGTCATATCCATAAAAGGTGTGTGAGGTTTAAACATTGTAACAACAGAAGGGCGAGGACTCGTCAAGTCCTGAAAGCATTAGGACCATCCATTTTGGAGGATAGGTGGCAGAGATCTAAATTATATCATGAATTTGGGTATCGCGATCGGGGAGGCGAAGTTATTTTCTCTTCAAACCCTTGAGTCACTAGATCACGATTTGACCTGAACTATCAATCGAGGAGGAAGGAGATCCATGAGATTTGGTGCCTCACTACATCGTGTATCAGGATTTCAGAAGGTGAAGGAGTTGCACCTTGATCGCTAAAGTCACGAAGTGCCGAGCTCCGAGGGCTCCTGAAAACACGTGTCACATCCGTTAGGTGGGGACTGCGTGGTTGACAGGTGGCATAACATAGAGCACACAGGAAAGGTGGAAGCGGATGACAGGTGGTGGACACACGTCACCTGGGAAGGAGTCAACCCATTGTTGACTTAATGCATATCGGGGATTCGCAAAGGAGGAGCACGGGGGCTCAACACTCCAACTCGTGAAGTTGCGAGTTGTGAGGGGTGCTATATTTAGGCCCTAGCAGGCGGTCTCTTGTAGAGGTGCTAGCGAGGGAGGAGCCATACCCATGTCGCATCTTGGGTATCAGAGGTTTGGAGTTAAGGGGCTTCAACTCACAAACTCACGAGATCGCGAGTCACAAAAGGTGCTTGTGCTAAGGCCTATGTTGTGGTCGCGTGGAGGCGAAGAATCACACCTGGTGCACGTTGTGAAGGTGGAGTTTTCGTGAAGGACCTGTGGATCGGATTCATGGGGTTCTAGTGAGGGCCTGAAAGAACTATTTCAGTTCTGTGGATTCGAAGAAGAACGATCTTGTGCGGATCTTGGCCTAAGGGTTAGGGGTCTATGTCAGGAATCATAGTATTGAAAGTGAACACATGTGATGTATCTGAATAGCTTATATAGAGCCTTTGTTTTTGAGATAGAATGTTTAATTGTATTGATAAAACTAAGTAATATTAATAATATATGGATCTGTATTGATTATACCCATAGATCTAGTATCATATCTTTGAGCTTGAACTTACATATAAACCATATATAACACTAAGTAACACTTATTTTATACGATAACTAATATGATATTGAAGTAATACCTAAGCTATCTATGATGAACACATACTACTTATTACTATTCTATAGTTTTGATTAGGGAAATAAGGGGAATATACACACTACTCGATAATGGTTATAGGTGAAAATAAGGGTAATAGCTTATGACACAAGCATAGGAATCACATACAAGTGTAATATAGGTGCTGATACTTAGTTCCATTGCTTTCTAGTGATATCCCATGTAGTTAATAAGAGATAAGATTAATATCACAATATGTATTGATTATGGTAAATAGGTAACATGATATCACCTTGTTGAACCTTAAGTTAATTTGTTGTTGTATTACTGATATCATAGTAATGGAATGGCTATATTCCCCTTGTATTACAGGTTAAGTTATTTCCTTTACTTCTTATTATATACTACCCTTTTAAGTTAACAATCATGTTGTTTGCTTCATGAACCTATGTTATAGCTCATAAACAACCTTTAATTCTAACTGGACAAATAGGGCAAAGGTGAGTAGTATCCCTATTCAATGAACTTACTTCCTTATAGTGATCATTGTTCTGGTAGCAGGATGAGATTCATAGTATGGAATGTTATGGAATTAATGGGAAGCAATATCATTGTCTACTACAAAATGAGAGATTCAAACCAGTGTAATCAATAGTTCATAATCATATACATTAGACTCATATCATGAATCTTTACTCATAGTTATTTTTGTACTAATCCATATCCAAGTAATGGAAATCAATGGTAATAAGCTAATCACTATCATAAGTAGTACTAATACACTCGCTCTACGTGATGGATAGGTGATCTAAATAGTAGTAGTGATCTCATATTACTAATAGTTTAATGAACATTAGCTTTGTGTTAATTACGTTACGATTATTGCTTATTTTGTGCTATTACATATGGTATAAGTAGTAACATGTAGATATCGAGACTAAAGTAGAGCTTAATTCATAGTTACCCATCATGTAATGGTTCCAACAATTGTAAGTAAGCATATGGTGTTAGTTATGTGATTACCTTTATCTAAATAAGAATGTGATTATGGTGCTAGTAAGAATATAGAATTCCGAGGAACTGTGTCTATTACTAGTGTTGTTGTAGGCTTTATATCTTGACCTAGTGGAAATATAATTATCTAGGATGCTACGTAGTCAACTTCTAGAGATTTACCTGGAGATCAAATTGACATGACCACCTAACCATTTCAAGATTGTTATTAACCTTGGCATCAACATTTATAATAGTAAGCATAGATAAGCCCATTTGACCTGTCCATGGGCATGGATAGGGAAATTTTTGTCATATCCATGTACATGGATAGGCTCTAATTTGGGCTTGTCCCTATACATGGACAAGGCCGAATATGACCCTATCCATGTACATGGACAGGCCCAAACCTCCTATAAATTAATAATTTATGAACACAATAGGATGTAGACAAAATAGAGTAAAAAAAAGACACAACAACACCTAGACCATATCGGGCACATACAAGTAGAGGTATAATATGTTTATCAAATGGGATGATATATCCGAATTTGGACCTGTCCATGTACAGGGATGGAATTGAATTCGAGCTTGTCCCATTATTGAAGAACAACAAATGTATAAACTAAATAACATCCAAAGAAGAGCATGATCACATTATTGATATTCCTTAGGGTTTTTTTTTTTTTAAGTACCAAGTTGAGATAATGTGTGATTCTTTTCTCTCCCGAGATGGTCCATGAGACCTAGGAGTAGTTAAGAAGACCATGATCACATTATTGATCTTCCTTTTATGTTGGGATGATAAAATATTATAAGTAAATATCATGAGAATCATGTGGACATTTTTCCATTCAAGAAGAACCTAATTGTTGACCTTGTCTTGGAATCACCCTTGTTTGACTTACGCTCCCTTTAATTTTTGTGTGGGTTTTTGGTTTTGTGCTTTACCTAAAGAAATTTATCCTTCTTGAATTTGGAATAATTTAATTGTTGACTTGGTGTTGAAACCACCCTTTCTTCAATTATGTCCTGCTTAATTGTTGTGTGGGTTTTTGGTTTTGTTTCTTTTCTTTTCCCTAAATAAAGTTAGATTCCTTGACTTGTTTCTCTTGACTTATTTAATTATTTAATTGTGTGGCTATGAACCCTCTTCTTGGTCTTTTCCATCTTGCTGGAGATCGCTTCTTGGTTATTGTTTGGGGATTTTGGTTCTACTTGCTCCTGTCTCCTTCGTAATATTTTTGTTGGTCTCGTCCTCTTTATTATTCGACAACACAGGTATTCCAACATAGGACGAACACCTTCAGTAACCACTCACATAACAAGATCAAAGATCAACACACCGATGTTTTCACATGGTAAAACCCCTACGGGGAAAAATCCACGGCCCCAGCCAACGCGGCCACTTGGAGCAGTTTATTAATGCAAAGAAAAAGATTACAGAGAGATTTTACAAGAGAGTTTCTCACAATCGATCATCGGAAAATGACCCTCCATGCTCTTTAAATAGAGGTCATGGACCAATCGGGTGTTAAGCCACGGATCAATGGTCGTTAAGATCAAGGAGAGTATGAACCGTCAGATCACTCTATGTCGAGAACATATCGTGACCGTCGGATTTCCTAACTACAAATGCATACTAATCAATACTAAAGAAACACACTTTTACCTAACAACATATTAGACCAAGTAGATCTTAACTAACTCCTAACTGTCTAAATATCCTAACATCCCCCCATAAGAACAACTTGGGATAGGATTGAAGGATTTACAATAATGACACAATAGGAGAAGGAAGGAGGCATTAGATCCTATCCCCCCTTAATGACAGCTTCCTGAACTCCTAACATAGATCAAAGTTTGGAAAACTTCTCTTCTGTAAGAGACTTTGTGAAAATGTCTGCAACTTGATCTTCTGTAGGGAAAAAGAGCACTTCAATAAATTGATCATGAATGAGGTTTCTGATTAAGTGCATGTGTAGCTCGATGTGTTTGCTATGATGATGTTGAACTGGGTCTTTGGCGAGCTTGATGGCACTTTGATTGTCACACCAAAGTCTCGTTGGATGCTGGTGCTGGAATCCAAACTCTGAAAGGATCTGTCGAAGCCACAGAGCTTCCTGACTTGCATTTACCAC
>SNQJ01S0018124.1:37087-59759 GCA_010110895.2 Picea sitchensis | reverse complement strand
TGGAAGACGGCCTTGGAGAGCATGCTCCAAAAAAACTCTTTTCACACAAGAAAAAAATTTCGCTTCTCGATGACAACAAGGGTTAGATCTCGGTTAGCTTACCCGGAAGATGCACCTTTTCCTATCTGTTTTTTATTTTCCGATATCGCACAAGGCACGGGGCAAAGAGAATATGAAGATCTAAAAGAGTATCATCCCGGAAGTAAAAAATACAAATCGAAATAAAATCAAAACTTTGCAAAAATTAAAAAAAATAAAATCGTATTCAAACTTTATACCTCCGGATTTGACTGTAATGGTCGTATATTGGGCAAACAAAAACCTTTTCGAGTGAAACGAAAAGTGTTACTGAATGAAACGAGTGCTACGGATGCAATGGAACAGTTCTATCAGCCCAGAAATGTACGGAAATTCCAGAAAATGGATATGAGGCAACTCGGCTTCACGATCTCGATCTACAACAGGAGCGGGTCTTCAAACAGGCTCTGATACCATGTTCGAAAACACAGGTATTCCAACAGAGGACGAACACCTTCAACAACCACTCACATAACCAGATCAAAGATCAACACACTGATTTTTTCACATGGTAAAACCCCTACGAGGAAACATCCACGGCCCTAGCCAACGCGACCACTTGGAGCAGTTTATTAATGCAAAGAAAAAGATTACAAAGAGATTTTACAAGAGAGTTTCTCACAATCGATCATTGACAAATTACCCTCCATGCTCTTTAAATAAAGATCATGGACCAATCGAGTGTTAAGCCATGGATCAATGGTCGTTAAGATCGAGGAGAGTATGAACCGTCAGATCACTCTATGTCGGGAACATATTGTGACCGTCGGATTTCCTAACTACAAATGCATACTAATGCATACTAAAGAAACACACTTTTACCTAACGAGATATTAGACCAAGTAGATCTTAACTAACTCCTAAGTGTCTAAACATCCTAACATTTATCTCCTTGCTAATTCCACCTTGAGTATGTTACCATTCTCTTCTATTCATGGTGCCACATGTGTATGTTTTTTGTTAGTCTATTGATATTTTACCCTAAAATTTCTCCTTGGCAATTTGTTCCATGTGGCATGATGAGATCTACCTCGAGGGTTAGATCAATGATCCCTTGAATCTTTTGATGAGAATATATCTAAGAGGATAGTAACAACATGTATCGTGTGATATTGTTTTCATGTTTTAGTTTTAAGTAAATGTTTTTTTAGTGATTTGTTTTGTCAATGATTGTAAAAAATATAGTTGTTCTATTTTTTTCAATATATGTTCTTAAATGCTTGTGTTATAAATTTAGTATTTCCATTTAATGTTTATAAAACTTATAAACTTTCATATTCATGAATTTTCAAAGGATAGATATTGATGCGAGATGTCGAGATAGGATTCTCCAAACATTCCTTGCAAAATCTCCAGGCTATCCCAAGAAGGAAGAAGATGAACCCCTTCTTCGACTGAGACTCTGAGTGACCAACGCCAATCTCGTCAGAGGAAATTATCAAATGAGTCTGTGAGTAGATAAAATCTAGAATGTGCTCAAGCAAGTGTTATGGATGAATCCTTCTTAGATAGGTTGCACATTGATACTGACATACCTGATAATGTAGGGAATATATCAGGACAAGAAAATATTTTAGGTAATTTTCTTTGATTTTGTTCATTTTTGTTGTATTTTTGTGTATTTGTATTTATGTCAAGTTAAATTTTTTAATTACTTTCAAATGTGTGTGTAGATAATGAGTTTAGTGCGAGGGAATACAATGAAAGAGAGAGTGGGTGTCATGAAGATTTGAATGTTGGTGAAGAGGGTGAAAATGGATTTATGAGGCGTCGTTATTAAGAAACAAAAGATTACACACCTACGTTCACCAATCCTTCGGATGTAGCTAATGAGATTACCTCAGAAGGGATTACTGAAGCAATGATGCTTGTGTGATTCTCAGGTGTTAAAAGCAAGTTGGAAAGTGATTTTAAGATTTTTGATCTCTCTTGGGAGAGTAAACAAAGCTTGTAGATTGTTTTGCATTCATTGCAAAAATTTATGGATGCATATCAAAATATGGGGCCAGCCACTGAAATTTTTATTAATTTGATGAGGAGGAGAAAGTCATAGGTGATGGGCCCTGATAAATGGGATGCAGTAAAAAATAAAGTTTATAAAGAAAACGCAATTTCGATGTTCAATTTCAAATATGGGCCAAAGAGAAAGATGTTGAAGGTGCAATATTTTAAGCACCACAACATAGCAGGACATCTGTATAATAGATTTTTGACAGCATATGGGAAATTGTAGTGGAATGATGATGTTCTACATTATTTCAATAGACACTTTTATGCAGAGTTTTTCATGGACATGCACCCTGATTATGCTAGTCTACTGTCTGATTATTATGGGGCTGGTAAATGACAGACATATGATTGAAAATGGGCATATCGAAATGCGACATTGCAGAGGCCTCCATGACCTTTAGTATCTCACCCAACATGAGTATTTTCTTCACATTAAAAGTTGTGATCTTCATTAGAGGTTGGAAAAGAGGCTAGGAATGCAATTGGGGAAAATTTGGAATCAATTTTTTATGGCGTTGATGTTGGTTTGAACCGTTAGTGAGAGGAATCCAATTCTCGAGCCATTTTTGTTTATAAAATAGATGCAGAGTTAGATACCATGCCAGTAGAATATCTTAAGAAGTATGCAAAATTTTGTCCTGATGGTTGGAAGGAGGTCATTCAGAATGATGAATCGAACAACATATTGGTATGTGTTCAAGTTAGTAAATTTTTGACGCATTTTATGATAGTTTACTTCTAATTCTAGATCTACATGCAGATCATTGTATCTATAGAAATAATTGAGTTGTTGTTGTCATTAATTGCAGTTTCGAGATATGTTAAATGAACTCCAGTAAATAGGGGACTTGATTCCACAAGTTTAAATTTGGATGGGTTGAATGAGGTATGTGTTTTCTAATATCCACAGATGAGCACTTTAGTTGTCCAATCTCCAATCTTTTGAATAAGATCAACAACATGACATTTATAATTTTGTATAAATATGAACACATTGAATCCTAGATTTAGTTCTTAGTTGTGTTGTTCACAGATCCTTATTCCATCTCCTACTACTTGAGTAGGCTTGTCTCAATTATCATTGGGAGAGTTTGAAGAGGCTGGGAGTTCACATGTATCATTGCATGTTGAAAATAAATTCAGTTATATATTAAAATTGCAAATTGTCATTTAAATTATTAATTTAAAAGAAGAATGTCTTAATCAACATTTAATTTATTGAATAACAGGTTGACACATCATAGGCATTACATGTTTCAAAATTTAACACTACAATTTAATGTGTTAAAACCATCTAAATTTAATTTTCAAATTTTCAAATTTGAAATGTGTTATATAGGGTAATGTGGAGAAGAGAGTACTTGAGAGTGTGCTTGAACACAATGTGGAGAAGAGAGTGCGGGAGATTGGGATTGAGGAGGAAGCATCCATACCTGGGAAGGATTTATCTATTCATGATGATTCACAAATGTATGTTCATTGCACATTAGTGAGTTTTAATTTGTTTTTATGTTGGGGTTTTATATTAAAGTGTTCAAGCTTATTTTTGTTGAATAAGTTTATTTTTTTTTTTTCAAATTTTGTTTTCTCAAATTTTTAGTCTAGCCTTTCTTATTCATAGGGTTACTAAACTAGTGTCTATATAACTTTTCAATGCTTTGATCAATTATTTTGAAATATATAAAACCCATATATAAGCTTAATTATGTTTAGATCATGATGAATACCTAATTTTGAACTTGAATATTTGATTATTTGACAATAGACTCTATCCCACATTAGAAAAGGGCAAGTTTCTAAATTTTCTTTGATTGCATTCCTTGCCTTCTTGTCCAAGAATGGCATTGTATGAACATTTGTGCTTTCTGCATACAACAAAGTGAATTCCTTCTTTCCAGGGTATTGTCAAACTCTTATCTAAATTGGTTACTAACCACAAAAACCAACATTCAAGCATATATACAAATAAGCTATGTAAGTGCATGATCTCACTTATGTTTAGATTATGACGAAGGCATATTTCAAAGAGAATTTGATTATATGTAATATGAATACATCCCAAAGATAAAAAATTTAAATGGTTTTTGAATAATGACTTAATATATGTGCAAATTTGTGTTTTCTTTATGTACATGAAAGATTATATGAGAACATCTATTCCACCGTAGAAAGAGGAGATAAGAGGAGATAAGTATTTTCTGGAACTCACATATACTATATGTGAGCTACTATATGTGAGATAGCTCACATATATTATATGTGAGCTAACTCACATATAGAATCTCACATATAGTAGTATATGAGCTAGCTCACATGTACTATATCTGAGCTAGCTCACATATAATTTCAAAGAGCATTTGATTATATGTAATATGAATACACCCCAAAGATGAAATATTTAAATGGTTTTTGAAGAATGACTTAATATATATGTAGATTTTTGTTTTCTTTATGTACATGAAGTATTATATGAGAACATCTATTCCATTACAAAAGAGGAGAGACATATTTTATTGCGGAGGAGATTAGTATTTTACTACTGAGTAAATAAGATCATCTGGGATGGGAATTTCACCTGAAGGATTTGGGACTTTATCCACAAGGATATAAGCATTTTATTGCAAGAATGACTTAATATGGATATTTGTGAACTTTTTGCATCCACAGTTCTATATTTATTTTCAGATTATTATCTAACACTGAACACAAAAATTTCTTACCAAGAACAAAATTTTAGTTTTTAAACTTTTTTAAGATTGTAGATAAGATTTTACAAATTGTTTAAATCATGTATGCTTAATGTGGAGAGTAATTATTTTGGAAGTTTTGGAAGTTTGTGATGAAATTTTGGTTTAAAAAAAGTGTCAAAAAAGTGTAATAAAAAGAGAGGGAAAATCTTATGTCTATTTAACTCAAGTTGGGTATGTTATTATTTTTTATTGCTTATTTAATATTTACTTAAAGTATATATGTTAATTTATATGTTATTTGTTTTTATTATTATTATTTTTTATTGTTACAAATCTGTTTAAATTATATTTGGTGGAAAATATGTTTACATTATATTTGGTGGAAAGGAGTATGTTGGAGGATGAGACTGAACTCTTTTGGTATATATGTCAATTTTACTTTAATCACAACTTGTTTTATTTATCTAAAATGGTACATGTGTACATTTTATTTTAAATTTGTACATATATTTTATTGTAAATTTTTAATTTTTGAATTTTGATTTTTTTTTACAGGTTTGAATTGCAGGTATGAAGTGATGTATCTTAAAGAGAGAGTCCATAATTTTGGAATTAAATGTCTTAGCTCTTGTTATCATCCTAAAATGTATGTGGAACCTATGCAATTGGCGATGTAACTATTCAAACTTTGATTATATATATATATATATATATATATATATATATGGAACTCAAAATATCAATTTATTGTCTCATATTTGATTTCTCTTATATTGTTTATATGATGGTGGAATATATTGTTTATTGTTTCATCTTTGATTTCTCTTATATTTTTTATTATGGTGAAATGATAATTTATGTTTTATGGTGAAAGGATAATTTATTTTTTAAGGACATCTTCTCAATGCCAAGGAAAAGGGAAAAATCCAAGAGAGGGGTTGTGTGGTATATATCATGGGGAAGAAGACAACAAAACACTCCAGACTTGCCTCTGCCTATAGTTCATGCCTCTCATTCCTCCACCCCAGATCTCCCTCCTTTGTCCTCCTTGTGGGCCTGCAGAGTGGAGTGGTTTGACAACATGGGTAATTCACTAGGCTTCGCACCTGAGCTCAGCCTGAAAGCGCCATCCATACACTAGCCTCCTTCCCTCCCACCTTCTTCTTCTGTGTGACATCCCCAAAAATAAAGTATTTTTGAAATTCGAAAATTGTTAGAGAATTATTTCCGGTTTTGGTAAATTCGAATTTGGAAAATTTTTTCCATTTATGGAAATTCCAAATTTCAAATTTGATAAATTGTAATTAATTATTATGAGTGTTGGGTAGAGACCTGATTTGATCCAACTAACTATTTGAATATGACACTTGTATGAAAACATAATATTGTTTTATTTATTGCAGGAGGACAAATGGAACAACCATGTTAAATTCAACGGACCATGACTTGATGAGTGGGGAGCATGTTGGAACTACCTCTGGGATGATTGTTATAAGTGAAAAATCAGGGATTTGGCCATTAGCAGCCCCTGAAAATCAAAGATTTAGAAAGCTGCAAAAATTCCCAAGGGAGGGAAAAAAGACCTAGGAAAAAAGGATTTGTTTTTGAAATATAACATATGTGCGGAAGTAGGACGCTGCCTAGTGTGCTGGGAAAAATGAATTACTATATAATTGTTGTTATGAACACTAAATATTGAGTGTGAGGTAAGGAGAGGACTACAGAGAGAGGAAACATTGTTGAAGGGGAGATTTCAAGTTCTCCCTCATGGACTCATAGTCAGGCTAGGGGGTGAACCAGACAAGTAATTTGGTTGTCTTGTTCTACGATTGGGAGGAACATGGTTGTTCCCTTTGTCTTCCCGCGAACTGGTTCAGATATGTTAATCTTCTCCTTTTTGTTCTGAATGATTTTGTTTATCTAATATAATGTATCTGTTTGTACTAAGTTGAAATAACTTGCATAGAGGATATCTATTTGTTGTATGAACTTTTATAATCAAGGACTAAATTATGGGGATGGTTCCTTTTGAATTAAAATTTTGAGTAGAGTTATCAATGTGCAAGTGAACATGAAAGAATAGATTTATCTATAGGTGAATGTTATTTTTGTAATCTAAATATTAGACATATCTATCTAGGAGTATTTGGGTTGAGCAAGTCTGTACATATATACATGTAGACTCATATATATATATATATATATATATATATACATATATCTATATATAATTATAGTGCATATAGATACAACTGCGGTTAGTACTGTGTATAGATTAATTAAAAGAAGATTTATTGACATCAATAGAAAACAGACTTATACAGAGATTTTTTGTCATAGCATTTGAACACATAAATTCTACCAATAAGAAATCAACTGCCACTCGTATAAGAAATAACTGAATCGAAGAGTCTGGAACTCCTTATATCTTAGTACAGTAATATAATTAAGTCATTGTTCTGTTATAAGATAATGCAGAAGTAGAATTCGAAGATAATTATTCAAGAGTATAAATCCCATGATGGAAAAACTTCAATTCCATATGTTTTCCATACAAACAAAATAAAAGGACTCAAATGAAGAAATACACACTGTATGAAGTAATTGATAAATTTATTAACTATGAGTATACATGTGAAACTCGATATTCATGGTCGTGAACAGTATAGAATAAGAAATTACAACCATATGGTTCTATACATACAACATGCAATTTAAAACTCCTACCAACCCTTTTAGCCTAAACAACGTAGAATGTACAAGTATATAAATATTATTTTGGAAGTAAAACACATAATCGCAAATTTACTCACACCATTATATCCAATCTAACTATTGCAATTGCATATTAGAACACATCGGTACTAATCATAAGGAATGTCGAAATGAGATAAAATGATATAGTATTATAGACCTAGCATAAGTCAATCCAACACTCAGCGCTTGAAACAGGGCCTGTCATCGCAACGATAACCCTGGTAATTAAATTTTAGGGAAAAATGAGACCCGAGCAGTAATCGATTAACAAATATTTCATTACTTTAACGAACAGGATAATCCTGTAGAAATATAATTGTAAAGGTCATACTGTAACAATCGAGACCAAACCCCAAGTTACTTTTGGGAATTCTTCCCCTTTTTCCAAAACCAATAGGAATTTGAGGAAATCGATTTTGAATGACCTCTTTTAAATTTGGCAACTATGATTGTTCGAACTCCAGAAGGGTACAAAAGGGAACTCGAATACCTTTTGCGTCGAGTACGGGGACGAACATAGGAGAGAATTGCGTAGACAAAAAATCCTGGAATATTCACCACACGAAGATTAGAAAATGTTATTTAAGAGAACTTGAAGAAGCAGAAACAGAATGATAATCGTCTTTTAACACATCATGTCAAACATTACTTAACTTCCAACCCCGGCTCACGTGACCTTTCCTTGTTGTTTTCTGGCTGGACAGTCACTTAGGGCGAAGGATGGATGGGACAACAACTCACTGATGGGTACCGTCGCATCAAATAGGGCATGTCATTAGTCTTGCATATCAATTCAAGAGAAAAACAATTTAAAGCAATACAATAAAAAAACTTGACACAGTAGTCATAAATAATGAATAGCGAGAGAAACTATACTAATTCCCTTCATTCATCAACGGTGTATATTAATTTGAGTGTTACAAACCTTAATAATTTATTTTATACCAGAATCATATGTAACTGTCCATCTTAGACTACCTTTTAAAACGGACAAACATGTTGTGCATATACCTCATAAGCGTATTTCTTTCCACATGGGACAAGAGCTACTTGATAGTTGAGTTATAGACCCACTGGTAACATTTTACAGGGGATATATTATTAATGCAATGATTGATATAGAAAACCCTGGCCATTAGTTTCTACTCATAGGGATAAAAAAGATGACAAATAGCATTTGAGAAATGTCAAGGGGCTTTGTGGGTATTGAAGAGTTATTTTAGCATGCCAGGATCACACAGGTCTTTAGTTCAATATTGAAAAATCGGTTGAGACCACGACAAAGATGAGGGTAATTATACAACACCTTATACATTTCGCGAAGGGATTCTTTCATGAGACTCCACCCTCCCTCTGATAAACGAGATATCATTTACTAAAACGCTATGAGGGATGGAATATATAGTAAGACAACAAATAATTGCAGTGATTGTAACTGAAATAAAAGTAAATGAGAGACATCAATAAATGCATAACATTTCCATATTTCAAGCTATAGACTGTTGAGTAACCTTCACATTGAATGACTTAGTAACCAAAATGATTTTTATAATACAAAGGGTTCCTAAAATCCACTAACTATAAGCTCTTACCTTATTATGCGGAGTCCCAATGATAGAGATTCATCCAATACATTTGATTCCAGAATGAGTCAACGACTTAAGCATTGGGTAGTTACAGAGAGGATTTGATAAATTGACCTTGGTTGTAGGGAGCACACAGAGCCGATATCGAAAGGAGGCTAATGAAAATGGTAGTTCTAGAGCCCATCTACTAGTATATAGATGTTTAATGGCGGTCTGTAAGTCAGTACTGTAGCTAGGGAAAGGTGGGGAGATTTAGGAGGGACACTTTAAACTCGTGATAATCTTGAGGGTTGTTTCCAATATGTCTTAAACACTATGGAGGAAGGGTCATTACACCTTTTCTACCATATCCAAGGTTAGTCCCACCTAAATCCATGGAAAATGGAATTGGTAGACAATTCATTCTTCTTGTTCTAAGTTTGGTTAGGGTTTGTCGTGTGCATCATTATTCCATTAAGGAAAGGCAAGCCTATGCTCAAGATTTAATTTGAATAGGATGACAGTTTTCCCTAAAGGAGTGAGGCGATAACTGGATTCATAACTACTATATCCACGCCTAGCATTCACACGTTCCATAACTACGTTGATGGAAAGAAGCACATTAAGTTCAGTGCCACCCTTACCCGAAGAAACGTATTGGCCACTCCAAACTTTTTGAAGGATCATTCTTAGTACTCCTCTCATGGTAGGCTTTGTTGGTGTAGTACATTTGGCAATGGATTTATATAGATATAGGATTATTGCTTTAACTTTTTATGGCACAATAGGATTGGTAATAGTATGGTTATACATATAGAATGTTACTTAGATATTTTGGTGGCACAATGTATTAGGCCATAGTTATATATATGTATATAAATTGTGGTGTGAATATGTTGTGGCACAGTGGTATTTTGACTTTATACATTTATATGTAAGTTGTTGCATAAACACTTTGGTATATATATGTAGAGTCTGCTAAGGACAGGAGTATAGCCTATGCGATTAGGATAATAAGAAACACTCTTAGGATTACAAGGACTCAAGGTTTCAAAGAGGAGGTAAATTTTATAATTTCACTTATAAAATAGCTTTGGTAAGTATTAATGTGGAAGAGGAAGTGCTTAATCTCCTTGTACCAAGATTTGAGTTAAATATGCCTTTAATTTGAAGGCATTGCAGTCGACCCTAAGAAAATAAAATACATAATGGAATGGCCAGTACCTAAGGATGTAGCAGATAACTGGTCATTCTTGGGAATCATCGGATATTATCGCAGATTTATAGAGGGGTTTTCTGAAATAGCCTACGCTATCACGTCATTACAAAAGAAAGGGACCAAGTTTAATTGGTCACAAAAGTGTCAAGATAGTTTTAACAAGCTGAAGGAATTGTTGACAACTGCACCCATCTTGAAGGTAGCAGACCCAGATGAAGACTTTACCGTCTATGTTGATGCGAGTAAAGAAGGACTAGGTGGTGTTCTAACTCAGGAAGGACATGTGATTTGTTATGAGTCCCAAAAATTAAAAGAACATGAGAGGAACTACGTCACTCATGACTTAGAATTGGCAGCAGTAATACACACCTTAAAATGTGGTGACACTACATAATGGGAAGAAATATTTTATTACTGATAGATAATAGTAAAGTTAAATATTTTCTTAGTCAGCCAGATCTGAATGCAAGGCAAGCAACATGGCTAGACTTCTTGAGTGAATTCGACTTTGAGGTAATACATATCAAGGGTAAGGAAAATAAGGTATCAGATGCCCTAAGTAGAAGAGTCCATGGGTTATTTGAAATAAATGTTAGTAGAGTAGAAAGTGACCTAGAACAAAGAATAAGGACAACAAGTATTAACGACAAAAATTACACTAAAATAATGGAAGAATTACAAAGAAGTACCGCAAACTCAGATAAACCAGATTTGAGTATCGACAAAAGTGGACTACTACGATTTAAAAACATAATTTACATACTAGATTCAACAGAGTTAAAGATAATAGTATTGGATGAAGTGCATAAGAAACCATATTTTGGTTATCCAGGATACCAGAAAACAATAAAAACACTTAGAAAACTATTTTACTGGCCTAATATGAAGGAAAAAATAGTAGAATATTTGGCTAGGTGCCAAGATTGTCAGCAAGTTAAGGCCGAACACCAACATCCAACCAGCCTACTACAACCATTTTCAGTATCAGAATGGAAATGGGAGACCATATTGCTAAATTTTATTACAGGTTTGCCAAAAACTCAGAAACATAATGAATCTATTATGGTTGTAATCGATAAACTTAGTAAGTCTGCACAATTTATTCCTATAAAGTCTACTTTTAAAGCTATAAATATCATTGAAATATTTATGAAAGAAATTTTTAGACTGCATGGTATTCCTAAAATGGTGATTTCAGATAGAGACGTAAAATTTACATCTTCTTTCTGGAAATAATTATTTACAGGGCTAAATACTAATTTGAATTTCAGTATGAGTTATCATCCACAAACAGATGGACAAACTGAAAGAACGAACCAAATCATAGAGGATATGCCCCGCATGTATGTAAGAACAAAACCAAGCAAGTGGGAGGACTACCTACACCTCGTAGAATTTGCATATAACAATGGATATCAAACTTCAGCTAAGATAAGCCCCTTCGAGATATTGTATGGCAGAAAGTGTACGAATCCAATTAGCTGGGACAACCCGATTGACACACTTATGGTTGGACCAGAGATGCTCTAATAAAAGGAAGGTATGGTAAGAAAGTTACAACAGAACTTGAAAGAGGCACAGGACAGACAAAAAAGTTATGTGGACCAGAAAATAAGACACTTGGAATTTCAAGTGGGAGATCATGTGCACTTAAAAGTTAAAGCTCGAAAGAGTTCACTCAAACTTGGGAATTGTGCCAAGATGGCACCCAGGTTTTGTGGGCCCTTCGAGATACTAGCTCGAATTGGGCCCGTAACATACCAACTTGCAGTTCCAACTAATTTAAAATTCATATTATATTTCATGTGTCATTATTGAAAAATTATGTTCATGATCCTACTCATATGATCGATTGGAACTTGGTGCAGGTGGAACCAGAAGGCAAGTTCCAGGAAGCACCCATGTGCATTTTGGAAAAGAGATAAATAACACTTCGGAATAGTGTCGTTGCTCAGATAAAGGTGCAATGGAAGCACTTTAGCCCTGAGGAGGCCACTTGGGAGTTGGAGGGAGATTTGCGGAAATCTCATCCAATCTTGTTCCAAGAAAGGAACGAACACTGAGGACAATGATTTATTGAAGGGGAAAAGGATGTGACATCCCAAAAAATAAATTATTTTTTTAATTCAAAATTTGTTAGAGAATTATTTCTGTTTTTGGTAAATTCGAATTTGGAATTTTTTTTCCATTTATGGCAATTTTGAATTTCGAATTTTATAAATTGTAATTAGTTATTATGACTATTGGGCAAAGACCTGATTTGACCCAACTAACTATTTGACTATGACACTTGTATGAAAACAACATATTGTTTTATTTATTGGAGGAGGACAAATGTGTTGGAGTTACTTCACACACACCTAGGATTTATTTTTCCTAAGGTTTTTATTTTTTTATTAGTCATAATTAGTCATTATCCAGTCTCCTATATTTTAGGAGAAATTATTCCACCTGGATAATATTCTCTTTCAGTTGACACTTCAATTTGACTAGTTGAGTTTAGATGTCACATTGGGATCATCACCATGCAACATTGGGATCATCACCATGCTAATTCAAACTTTCCTTGGTATCATCACGAAAGTGGAACATTAGTCTTGATTCCCTGGGTTAACTCCTCACTACTCTTTGTTCAATCAGTTAACTAAAGACTAGTTGACTAGTTAACTCAACTAGGTGGCAGTTCACTCTCGTAACTACCTAAGAGACTAGAATAGGTGGAAGTTCACTCCTGTAACTGCTGGTGTGTGTCCAGATCACTCTATAACACCAATATGGTGACTTGGCTCACCTCAAGTCGAACTCATTGAGATATACAGAGTATATCATGTGTAAATTATTCATTATTCACAACGGTTAATGAGAGTTCTTCCATTCTTTCTCTCCTTCTTCTTCTTTCTCCAATTCTCTATGGAAATGTGTGTATTATTTTTTAGCTAGATCTATTCTATGCAGGTTCAACACATTTACATGGTATCAGATCCGATGGACTGCTAAGAAAAAGCTACACCAAAATGTTTTGCAGGTACAAAAGATTGAAGACAGCAGAAAGATGGAATTCCAAAAAGAATTCATTCGTACACCTTACAACTATTTTGCATGGAAGGAGAAAATATCCATACATCTCTGATTTATAGGGTTGTACAGGTTAACCATGAATACATATACAGATCCAACATCAGCCATAGAAAAATCCAAGTACTTAAATCGCATGGATGAGGCAGTGAGAACAATTTGTTGTCTTATTTCTCCTAATCTCCTTTTTCACATATTTTCCTGTAAGACTCCCTATGAAGCCTGGAATATATTGGAAGGACTCTTTAGAAAATAGGATGAGATGATGGGACACATGATGGAGGTGGAGCTGCTCACATTGGATCCAAAAAGCTTCGACAATATCCAATATTTCTTTATAAAATTCAAGGATTTACTGTCGGAACTCAAAGCTTGCAGGGTTGATAAATCAGCAGAGGAGAAACAAATGGTTCTCAGCATTCTCTCCAAGCTTGGTACTGAATTCTATGTATTCGTATCTACACTTCATACTGTCAGATTCACCTCTAGAGCCACCTAGAAGATGCCTTCTCTTGAGGACTTTATCGAATACCTGACACAACAGAAAACCAAGCTCATCAACATGGCCGCAATCAAAGGCCCAAGGGTGCATGCACTCACTATGCATGATGGAATCCAAAAATATCAGAAATATAAAGATAAATATAATCGCAAATATCATGCACATACGAATAAGGAAGGGTACACAAAACCCTTCACCGATGCTTCTGGATCCAAAGGAGAAAAGGGAAGAAAAGGAGAGAAATGCACATACGGTCACAAAGGATTCCATTTGGAATCCACATGCATGCAAAAAAAAATAGATCTAATGTCTCAGATACTTCAGCAAAACAACCTTGGATATCACATCCCTAAGGGTGCAAAGAAGAAGAAGCCAAAAGATCCAAATTCCAAGAAAGGAAATTATAGCCATGCCTTGAATGCCATCAACTCCTCTCCCAATGCTTGGATCATAGATTGAGGAGCATCACATCACATGGATGACTCAAAATTAGTATATTCTTCTTTAGATGCATGAAAAGGTCCTCATATTCCGATGGGGGACAACTCTTCTGTCGAAGTCACCGACAAAGGAAGGATTGAACTCACCAACGAAAGTTTCGAGAATGTGTTGCATGTTCCCAAGCTTTCTGTCAACCTTCTCTCTGTGTATCAGATGAAAAATTCCAGCACTGGAAAGAAATTCATCCTCACACCAAATTTCATCGACATCTATGACATGCAAACCAACTCCAGGGTTGCTATCGGTGAGGTAAATCATCAGTCTAGATTGTATACATTTTATGAATTCATTGAACCTGATTCTACTTTACTGCTTACTCATGCTAATGAAAGTAGTAGGATATGGCATGAGAGGTTTGGAGATTTGAATTTCATATACACATAATAGCTTAGCAAGAAAAAATTAGTTGATGGTATACCAGACATCCATTTCTCCATGGGAGTATGTGAGGGATCTGTTCTCGGAAAACACCCTCAAGAGAAATTCGACAAAGGAAAGTCTCTGGGAGATTCTGCACCTTTAGATCTGATCCATAGTGACCTTATCGGTCCTTTTCTGCATCCATCCATCAACAAAGAAAGGTTTTTTCTCATTTTTGTTGATGATTTCTCACATTTTACTTGGATCTACTTTCTCAGGAAAAAATCTTAGGTCTTTCAACACCTCAAAGATTTCAAATCTTTGGTTGAGACACAGTCTGGAAAGAAGATCAAAGTCCTCTGAACTGATAACAGGGGAGAGTATGTGAATCATGAGATCCACAATCTTTTCCATGAGGTAGGGATTCATTTGTAGCATACAGTTCCCTACACTCCACAGCAAAATGAAGTTGGTGAGCGGAAAAACCGATCTCTAAAGGAGATGGCATCTTGCATGTTGCATGCAAAGTCACTACCACAGAGACTATGGGCCGAAGAACTTAATTGTGAAACATACATCCAAAACAGATCTCCCCATAGATCTGTGAAGGATAAGACCCCCTATGATGATTGAAACAACCTCAAACCGGAAGTGACCCGGTTTCATATTTTTGGTTCACATACATGGGCTAGGATTCCCTCTAAAAAGAGGAAGGCACTTGATCCACAAAGCACTGAGTGATTTTTTGTTGGATACCTTGACGGTGTGAAGGGATATCATCTTATTGAACTTTCCTTGGACCAAATCATCATTGAGCGTAGTGTCCAATTCGAGGAAAGTGTCTTGCATGTACCTCAACAGCCATATGCATACACCTTCACTCTTCCACTTGTTCGAGATGATGAGAATGCACATGCCGACTCTTCTTTAGATAAGAGTTCTGATTTAGAGATATTAGATGATTCAGATTCAGAGTTAGTACAGTTAGATTCAGAGTCAGAGCATCCAGATGTAGTTGCAGAGCTAGAGAAGAGGCCCAAGTGAGCACAGACTACCCTTCAGGATGTAGGGGATCTCATTGGTGATCTAGTCAATACTAGGAGGACTCGATCTGATTTCAAGGAGCCTCCTGTTTCACTCACTACCACTGAACCATTTCCCTCTAGGCATCTTTTCTTGGTTCAGTCTTCCAATCCATATTCTTATGGCAAGGCTGTTGGAAATCCCTTTTGGGAATCTGCCATGAAGGAGGAGTATAACTCCCTCCTCGAGAACCATACTTGGGATCTGGTTCCCCTTCCTTCTAGGAGAAAACTTGTCAGATGTAGATGGGTCTACAGGACCAAGAGTGCAGCGGATGGACAGATCAGTCGATACAAATCCAGTCTTGTCACCAAAGGCTTTCAGTAGATTCATGGTATTGACTATGATGAGACCTTCAATCCAATAGCGAAGATGGATTCCATATGATTGTCACTTACCATTGCGGCAGCCAAGGGATGGGAAGTCCATCAAATGGATATGAAGAATGCATTTCTTCACAGTGATCTCTCTGAGGAGATCTACATGGAGCAGCCCCAGGGATTTATGCAGGACTCATCTTTGGTATGTCGATTGAAGAAGTCACTTTTTTGCCTCAAGCAGCTTCTGAGGGCATGGTATTCCAAGATGGATTCCTACATGTTGTCACAGAACTCTGTACATTGTAAATCAGACCCAAATGTCTACATGCTCAGGACAGATAATTCACTTATACTTTTAGTTCTATATGTCGATGATTTGTTGATCACCGGGTGCTTGACTTCAGCGATTGTTGTAGTCAAGAGGATTCTTTGTGACAGGTGTTTGATGATGGACATGGGTCCACTACACTTCTTCCATGGACTCGAGATCAGTTAGAATGCATCAGGCATCAAACTGTCTCAAGCCAAGTATGCACAAGATCTCCTTGAGAGATTTCACATGATAGATTGCAAGTCTACTCTAACTCCTTTCCTATCAGGAGTCAAACTTGAGGATGGCAGGGAGAATCCACTGCTTGACAACACACTGTACAAACATCTAGTGTGGAGCTTGTTGTATCTCACACACTCCAGACCAAACCTCTCATATGCAGTTGGCGCAATTTCCAGGTTCATGTCACATGAGCTACATTGGAAATATGCAAAGCGTATCCTTCGATACATACGACGCACCATCACCTTTGGGATTCATTATGTAGCAGACTCTACATTATATCTTATTGGATTTACCAATTTCGAATGGGCTGGTGATAGCATTGATCGCAAGTCCACATCTGGTTACTCACTCAGTCTTGGTTCCGAGCATATATGTTGGTCGAGCAAGAAGCATGCTGCCATTTCTCTATCTCCAGCTGAAGCAGAGTACACAGGGGTAGTTAACATAACCATTCAGGCTGTGTGGCTACAACATTTTCTCACTGAATTGGGCATTCAGTTTCATCGAATGATCACCATATGGTGTGACAACCAGAGCACTCTGAAGTTCTGCTGAGATCCAGTTCAGAGGAAGCGGATGAAGCACATAGAGATCCACATGCACTACATCCGAGACTTAGTACACGATGGGATAATCAACTTACAGTTATGTCCTTCAGCAGAATAGACAACAAAAATTTCCACCAAGACCTTCACTGAGCAGAAATTCCATTCTCTGCGAGTTTGTCTTGGAGTGAAGGACACAGTTGCCTAGCAATAGTAGTTCTTCCTTTTACATGCATTATACCTTGAGGGGGGGTTTTCCCATGAGTTTTTCCCTCTTTCCTCACTTTATTTTCAGTGTATCTTTTGTACTTGGGTACCTAACATGGCCTCGTTGTCAGGACTCAATCTTTATTTTCACCATAGTGATGTTCAAGGGGGGTGTTGGAGTTACTTCACACACACCTATGATTTATTTTTCCTAAGGTTTTTATTTGTTTATTAGTCATAATTAGTCATTATTCAGTCTCCTATATTTTAGGAGAGGATATTCCACCTCGAGAATATTCTCTTTTAGTTGACACTTCAGTTTGACTAGTTGCATTGAGTTTAGATGTTGCATTTGGATCATCACCATGCTAATTCGACCTTGCCTTGGTATCATCACCAGAGTGGCACATTAGTATTGATTCCTTGAGTTAACTCCTCACTACTCTTTGTTCAGTCAGTTAACTGGAGACTAGTTGACTAGTTAACTCAACTATGTGCCAGTTCACTCCCGTAACTGTCTGAGAGACTAGAATAGGTGGAATTTAACTCCCATAACTATTGGTGTGTGTCCAGATCACTCTATATCACCAATATGGTGAATTGGTTCACCTCAAGTCGAACTCATTGAGATATACATAGTATATCATGTGTAAATTATTCATTATTCACAACGGTTAATGAGAATTCTTCCATTCTTTCTCTCCTTCTTCTTCTTTCTCTAGTTCTCTCTACAAATATGTGTATTATTTTTTAGCTAGATCGATTCTATGCAGGTTCAACACATTTACAAAATGGAACATCCATGTTAAATTTAGCTGACCATGACTCCATGAGTGGGGAACATGTTGGAACTACCTTTGGGCAGATTGCTACAAGTGGAAAATCAGGGATTTGGCCATTAGAAGCCCCTGAAAATTAGGGATATAGAAAGCTATAAAACATTCCCAAGGGAGGGAAAAAATACCTAGGCAAAAAGGATTTTTTTTTTATATATATCATATGTGAGGAGGCAAGACGCTGCCTAGTATGCTAGGAAAAAGGAATTACTGTATACTTGTTGTTATGAACACTAAATATTGAGTGTGAGGCAAGGAGAGGACTACAAAGAGAGGAAACATTGTTGAAGGGGATATTTCAAGTTCTCCCTCATGGACCCATGGTCAGGCTAGGGGGTGAATCGGACAAGTAATTTGGATGTCCTGTTCTACGTTTGGGAGGAATGGGGTTGTTCACTTTGTCTTCCCGCGAACTGGTTCAGATATGTTAACCTTCTCCTTTTTGTTCTAAATGATTTTTTGGATCTGATATAATGTATCTGTTTGTACTAAGTTGAAATAGATTCCATAGAGGATATTCATTTGTTGTATGAAGTTTTAAAATCAAGGACTAAATTATGGGGATGGTTCCTTCCGAATTAAGATTCTGAGTAGAGTTATCTATGTGCAAGTGAGCTTGAAAGAATAGATTTCTCTATAGGTGAATGTTATTTTTGTAATCGAAATATTAGACAAATCTATCTAGGAGTATTTGGGTTGAGCAAGTTTGTACATATATACATCTAGACTCGTATATATATATGTATATATATCTATATATACACATATCTATATATAATTATAGTGCATATAGATACAGCTGTGGTTAGTACTGTGTATAGATTTATTAAAAGAAGATTATTGAAAACAATAGAAAAATCACTTATACAGAGATTTTATGTCATAGCATTTGAACACACAAATTCTAGCAATAAGAAATCAACTACCTCTCGTATAAGAAATAACTAAATCGAAGAGTCTGGAACTCCTTATATCTTACTACAGTAATATAATTAAGTCATTATTCTGTTATAAGATAATGCAGAAGTAGAATTAGAAGATAATTATTCAAGAGTATAAATCCCATGCTAGCAGAACTTCAATTCCGTATGTTTTCCATATGGACAAAAAAAAAGAACTCAACTGAAGAAATACACACTGTATAAAGTAATTGATAAATTTATTAACTATGAGTATACATTCGAAACTCGGTATTCATGGCCGTGAATGGTATAGAATAAGAAATTAAAACCATATGTTTATGTACATACAACATGCGATTTAAAACTCCTACAAACCCTTTTAGCCTAAACAACACAAAATGTACAGGTATATAAATATTATTCTAGAAGTAAAACACAAAATCGTAACTTTACTCAGACCATTATATCCAATCTAACTATTGCAATTGTAGATTATAACACATCGGTAATAATCATAAGGAATGTCGAAATGAGATATAATGATATAGTATTATAGACCTAGCATAAATCGATCCAACACTCATCGTTTGAAACAGGGTCTGTCATCACAACGATAACCCTGGTAATTAAATTTTAGGGAAGAATGAGACCCGAGCAGTAATTAATTAAAAAATATTTCATTACTTTAACAAATAGGATAATCCTGCAGAAAAATAATTGCAAAGGTCATACTGTAACAATCGGGACCAAAACCCAAGTTACTTTTGGGAATTCTTCCCCTTTTTCCAAAACCGATAGGAATCTGAGGAAATCGATTTTGAATGACCTCTTTAAATTTGGCAACTATGACTGTTCGAACTCCAGAAGGCAACTAGAATACCTTTTGCGCTGAGTACGGGGATGAACATCCCAGAGAATTGCGTAGATGAAAAATCCTGGAAGATTCACCATACGAAGATTAGAAAATCATATTTAAGGAAACTTGAAGAAGAAGAAACAGAATGATAATCGTCTTTTAACACATCATGTCAAACATTACTTAACTTCCAACCCTGTCTCACATGACCTTTTCTTGTTGTTTTTCGGCTGGACAGTCGCTCAGGGCCGAGGACGGATGGGGAAACAACTCACTGATGGGTACCCTCACATCAAACAGGGCCCATCATTAGTTTTGCGGATCAATTCAAGAGAAAAATGATTTAAAGCAATACAAGAAAAAAACTTTACACAGTAGTCATAAATAATGAATAGTGAGAGAAAATGTACTAAGTCCCTTCATACATGGATGGTGTATATTAATTTGAGTGTTACAAACCTTAAGAATTTATTTTATACCAGAATCATATCTAACCGTCAAGCTTAGACTACCTTTTCAAATGGACAAACTTGTTGTGCATAGACATCATAAACTTATTTCTTTTCACACGAGACAAGAGCTACTTGATAGTTGAGTTATATACCCACCAGTAACATTTTACAGGGGATATATTATTAATGCAATGATTGATACAAACAAACCTATCCATTGGTTTTGAGTCATAGGTATAGAAAATATGAAAAATAACATTTGAGAAATGTCAAGGGGATTTGCGAGTATTGAAGAGTTATCTTAGCATGCCAGGATCACAGAGGTCTTTAGTTGAACATTGAACAACCAGTTTAGACCACGACAGAGATGAGGGGAATTACACAATGCCTTGTACATTTCGCGAAGGGATTCTTTCCTAAGACTCCACCCTCCTTTGGATAAACGAGATATCATTTACTAAAACCCTATGAGGGATGGCGTATACAGTAAGATGACAAAGAATTGCAGCGACTGAAACTAAAAGAAAAGTAAACCGGAGACATCAAGAAATGCATAACCTTTCAATATTTCAAGCTATATACTGTCGAGTAACCTTCACGATGAATGAATGAATAACCAAAATTATTTTTATAATACAAAGGGTTCCTAAAAGCCACTAACCAGAATCTCTTACCTTATTATGCGGAGTCCCAATGGAAGAGGTTCATCCAATACGTTTGATTCCAGAATGAGTCCATGACTTAAGCATTGGGCAGTTACAGAGAGGATTTGATAACTCAACCTTGGTTGCAGGGAGAAAACAAAGACGATATCAAAAGGAGGCTAATGAAAATTGTACGTCTAGAGCCCATCTACTAGTATACAGATGTTTAATGACGGTCCGTAGGTCAGTACTTTAGCTAGGGAAAGTGATGCAGGAGCATCGACGACGTCATTTTTCCGAGACAACGCGTGGAGGGAAAAGAACTGACAGATGGATAGGGCCAGCACCTATATATTTTTGAAACGCTCGGGAAAGATTGTTGCGCCGCCATTTATATGGAGGCATTCAAAGCCAAGCGCAGTTGTAACCTAATGTAGATAAGGAGGCATTAAATATTTTTAATGTTGGTAGATAGAAAATTAGCTGTAGATTAGACAGTTTTTACTTCCAGGAGGGAAAAATGAATATAGGCACCCTCCTTGTATAATTGAGATTTTATTATTCAGCATTAGCATGAGAAGAGGAAGAAGAACAGAGCAAAGAGCTTGTGAAGAAACTCCATGTACAGGCATTGAATTAATAGGAAAGCTTTTATTCAATTCCATGGATGTGTTTAGTCTCTTTGTGTTGTTGATATTATGCTTTTGCATACTTGCTTCCTTTTATGCTTATCTCCTATATGTTTCTTATGTGATTGCATATCAGGTTAGAAACCTGAGAGAATGAGTTCAAATTGTTTCTCTGCTTGAGCCAGGAGATTCCTGCATAGATTGCAGTTGAATTCCTCCGCATAGAGTGCGTCGAGGAGGCCAAGTAGCTGAACCTTTGTTCTCGTTTACCCAGGGTGAATTGGGATTGTTCAAGTCGTGCAGGTGAGTGAAGGTTGGACGTGAGGCTTAGTAGCAAGCCTGAGTAAAGAAAGCCCGGAAAGACTTCAACACTTCGAAGGTCCTTGAAGTCGGGCACAGGAAGTGCATGAAAGTTCTCTGAATGAGTCAGAAGGACTAAGCTCAGGAGAGATAGTTCTTTTGTTTCGTTGTGGGAGCCGACCCAGTGAAGTTCGCACAGGACGAAGGTGATAGAGTGGAGGATTCTCCAGAGGAAGAGAATCTACGGGTTGAAATCCTCGTGAAGTTCCGCGAAGTCCCGAGGACCGTCAGGTCGTGGAGAAGACGGGCGGAAGATAACCCGTGAGCACAGGTGGAGAAGAATCAAAGTTCATCGGGCTTCAGGGTTTCGACGTTCGGAGAATCGGATTTCTCGACGCCAAGGAGTTCTTACATCGTGGATTCGCGATCCGCGAAATCCCTAGGTTGACGTGGCAATGTGGGACCATGAAGCTCACGGGAGGACAGGTGGCGTGCTGTCGGAGTTCGGGGTTAGGGGTTTTGTGTTGCATGAGACGCGCGCCAACACAACCACCGATTTCCCGATAGGGAAACCTCCGACCTGTG
>SNQJ01S0018124.1:15297-31597 GCA_010110895.2 Picea sitchensis | reverse complement strand
CTTACAGAAGCACAATGGTAATGAATTGTAAATCCTCAAATAAAGAAAGAAAACAAGGAGTTTTTTCATGAAACCTATCTTTATTTCTATAGTGCACCAAAACAAAGATTTCATTGATGATATAAAGAGAGAAAAAGCAATAGAATCATTTACTTACCTTGTGCATAGAAGAACCAGATGTTTGTTTCCTCCTTCCATCGTTCACTAGGGATGATATTCCCAAGTCGTCGACCATATACAAAGTAGGGGCGAATTTTAGTTATATTGCAGAGGCTGATTTCACATACAACGCAGAGGTAAGTTTCATGTTACAGGGCCAATGTGGGAAAACAGTGAACAAATGTGACCTTGAAGGCCTCACAAAGAGGAGTAATAGTTTTTGTTACACCCTATGTCGTGCCATGTGAAGTCAAGGAGGTGGCGAGCCCACATTGGGCAGTATCGCCTAAGTGTCATGTTTGGAAGGACAAGACATGCCTCTCCATTAATGAAACAACTAGGAGTAAATACCTATATACCCGATCTTCCATCCACCATTAAAAACAGTTTCGAACCAATTTATTGCTAAGTCATGTCACCAGTCCAGTAGGGTTATGAACCTTCTGGTTATGGTTTATGTTCGCTACACTATACAAAGGGCATACAACGCTAGGGTATGCACATGTTATTCTATAGGTTAAAGGATAGTTATATCATTGGGAATAGTTTTAGTGCTATGGTAACATGTAATAGCCTGTATGTTAAACGATAGGTATATCATTTATGCTAAATTCATATGTATTATAGGATCACTATAATAGCTTGTATGTTAAATGATATACATATATTGTGGATAGTGTAGTGTTCTGGTATCCATATACTAATCTGTATGATTGAACAATGTATGTATTGTTAGGGATAATGTTAACGTTATAGTATCCATATAATAATATGTATGTTGAATGATATATATATTGATATGGATATTATTATGGTTATATACATATCATAGTTTATACGATAAATGATACATACATTGTTATGGTTAGTATTATGGATAGACTATACATTAGTCTATACTCTATAGTATACATTGTTGATCGGATCTAGGAGAATTATGTAGAAGTGGATGATAGATGATTAATGATATTCTATTACGCGCTACATTATGGATAGCATGTTTATTCGAAGGACTATGACAGTCCTGGTCACAATTTTAAGTGTATTCTTTTAATCCAATAACGAAGGTAACTCTCCTATGCATACGACAAAAGAATATAGATGTAATTAATGGATTATCTCTCTGTCGTAATCAATGTTGAAGAATCAAGGAAATTTAATGTCCCCTCACATATTTTATTTTTTTTGGAAAATTTGGGGTACATTACAGATAGACTTGCAGAAAATGTTAAAGAATTGGCCCGTAATTGTTGGTTGATAGAATATTGTGTTTCACCACATACAAGAGATGTGTTACGATGAATAATAACACAAAAAAAATATGAAGAACATCCAAAAAATATATTTCCAATGACACAAATAGAATTGTTCAATAAGTTCAAAGAAGAGCACAAAGAAGTTAAAATTTTCATCAATACATTTGTGCAACAAAAACCATGGTTTGTTAGACCCATCATTGTTCTTGACACTTGTTTTTTTCGTTATCATGAGTAATTTGGGTTATTTGATGACACTTTTATTGATTTTGTTAAACATTTATGGCCAAGTTCACCTCCTCGTTCCACATTCCATGATTTTATATCTGAAATTATATGTGAAAGAGAAGGTGATGAATTATTTTACCAAAATAAATATGTTGGTGGAAAGAAATGTGATCGTTGTGGAGATATAAGTTTTTTTCACTCAAACTATCCTATTGATATGAGTGATCAATCATTTTCTAATATAACAGTCAATTGGAAGAGATATGAATATATCAACAACACGACTCCACATTATTCAAATGTTATTTCCAAAAGGATTGATTTGAAAGTAGATAAAATCTGAGTGATAGATTTTTTGAAGAAGTTTGAGGAACAAATTTATAAATACACCAAGAATTCACATAGAGTTCGATGGAAAGACCTACAATTCAAAAAATCCCATGAAGTTTTTCCACCAAGGACAATTTTGTCTATAGTTGATTTTGTAGAGAATTACACATTCGTTGCACAAAAAGAAATACATAGTGAATATTATCATTCTAATCAATTCACTATATTTTTCCACATTCTATATAGATATTCTCAATGGAGTCTTGATAACATAGAAAGAAATAATGACAATTGGCATGTTATTAAAGAATATCACTTTTATATAAGTGATGATCGAGCACACGACACACATTATGTACAACATTGTTTTGATAAATTTTATGATTCATTGAAATAACGCATAATCAGATTCGATCGATATTGGATATGGTCATATGGGTGTGCGGTTCAGTTCAAATATTCATGATCATTCTATTGGTTCTGTCATCTTCATAAAAAATCAAACATTACACATTGCTATAATTGTTTTGGGACTAGTCATGGAAAAGGAGAGAATGACGATGTAGGGGCATGTGTAAAATGTTAACTTCGAAGGTATCAGATGAACCCTCATGCCGATCGATTTGAATCCGTTGATGAAGTTGTTGAATGGTGAAAAATGGTGCTAATCCATGAAAATAATCCTTCAAGGGATGTGTGCAGGTGTGTCTATATATACATATTACACATGTACACATGATATTTTTATTCATGTGTTCAAATTTATATTCAATCTTCAATCATTTTCTTGAGATATTTCAAGTTAACAAGTTCTTGTCTTGTGCAGGTTTTTTTGGTATGTTAGAATCCAAGATGTAAATAGATCCATCCCATATGAAGCCAGTACAATAAATGGTACATGAAAAATTCATTCAGTTAAAACAAAACGCTATCAAAATGTGTTTTCATTTGATAGAAGAAACGAGCCTTGTTTTTGTTCAGTTTGCATGGAGGACACGAAATCCATAGAGAGTTGTGAAAACAAAAATGTAGAATATGTTAAAGCATGGAGACATACCAAACTTAATATAAAAGGGAAAATTGCAGTTGCAAGCTTAGAGGAGATGGAATCAAATGAAACTATAGTGTCAGTTGATGGTGATAGAGTTTCTGATCTTGTTAGAGAAGGTAATTTTTATGTTTAAATTTTTTCAAATAACTTGTAGATGTACTTGTGTGATAATATAAGATGAACTATTTATTGTCCAATATATCGAATTATTTGCAGGAGATGTCTTTATCGTGGTTTCACTTGTAGACAACACAGAAAACGTGAAATATTATTTGATGTGATGCATAGAACAAAATATGAGGTTATTAGAATATTTTGATTATAATGGTTTTATATATGAAAGAGGATCCATCGTATTCAAAGGATATTTTTTTCAAGAAACCCATCAAAGTGATACTCATGTTCACTTTCAAGACTACCATTCAGATGTCATAAGTTGTCAATATAGTAATTTGGTATGTGCAACACGCAAAAAGTTAATAGAAGTTCAATTAAGAAAAAAAACAAAAGTTAGCAAATGGAAAGTTTCCAAAGTCGATGTGATGCAGAAGCATCTCTCCACATCAATCAGCCAGCCAACTAGCCCACGTCAGCACACGCATTCAATGAAGAGAGGCATAGCCCTCATTTCAAATTTGAGTTTGAATGTAATTAAATGAATGTAAGGTTGTTGAGCCGTGAAGTCGTGCCTTTGCGCAGGCATTAGAGTAGATAGCCTTTAATGTTTGTAAGGCTGAAATCTAGATCCGATTCTAGACTAGACAGCCCATTCAATGTAATTGAATAGGGTAGGTGAGTTTGGAGGGAAGAGCTCAAAGAGCCCCCTCATGTAAAATATCGGGAGACCTTCTTTGTATTATTAGGGAGAGAGAGAGAGAAGATAGTAGTGGTAGCAGAGTAGGCAGAGAGAGCTGAGAAGAGATGAGACTCTGTTGGAAGTCCGAGCTCAAAAACACCTTTGAAAAGAGGCATTCTTATTAATACAAACAGAAGAAGTTTTTCCTGGAAGTATATTTTGTGTTGAATGAATGTCTTTATGTGTTCAATGTATGTTGTAGATGTATGTTGTAGGTATTCATTTGCAGGGGTTGTTTGATTTCAGGGTTAGAGGTCTTTGAGGCTCCACACCAGGAGGGTGTGACAGAATGCTATGGGTTCTGATAGCCGTGCACAAAGGTTTCATTTCTGAACTCTGCGAATTCAAACAAAGGCATGCTAGGAGGGAACAGTAGATGAAATCATTGGCTCAGACGAAGACCTCAAGGTTGTTGAATTCCTTGGAGGTAAGGCTCTGTATGAGAGACACAGTTGCAGATAGAATCTCTGAGGAGTTCTGTAGACACTTTGCCATGTGGGCATTGAGCAAGTGCAAGAGTGCATAGAAGAACTCTGTTGTGAGTTCATAAGGAGATAGAATCTCTGAGGAGTTATGTAAATCTCTGCCAAGTAGGCATTGAGCATAGCCATAGAGTGCTGAGGAAGAACTCTATTGGAATTTCAACAGAAGTCAGAATCACTGAGGATTCTAGACACTCTGCCAGGATGGCATTGAGTAGATGTGCAGATAGAGCACAGAAGGAAGAGAACTCTTTGAGTTCTATAAATTGAAGAAGAATCCAGAGAAGGATGTTCACATGGTTGTTCAACACCCTGTAGGCTCAGCAAGAGGTTTCTTGAGCAAAGGATTTCCAGGAGGGCATCATATTTCTCCATCTGAAGGAGAAATGGTAAAAGGACCGAGTTCCTTAGGAGCCTGAGTAACGGGAAAGCTCAAAAGAGATAACACTTGGTGTGTGAAGACTCTGCATGGAGTGCAGAAGTCGAAGAATACTTTGAGGATTCGAGAACATAAGCTGAGGAGGAGCACAACTGCAGTCAGATCAGCCAATAGATTCTGGACCATTGAAGTTTCCACGCCCAGGGAGCAGTGGAGGAACACGCAGGACATAAGAGATTATGAGCCATTGGATCTCACTCAGAATAACCGATAGCTCTTGGATCGACAGGAAGTTACACATGGTTTAATCCTTAAGCCTAGAGAAGAGGCAAAATTCCCGAAGGAGGAGTTGAGCTATCGGGATTTCAAACTTTGGGATTTCGGAGGTCTCGAGGACAAGAGGTCGGGACACTCCATGGTGAAAGTCCCAAAATAGTGAAAGTATTCGCAATCGTCCGTTGGAAAAAGGATGCGTGTCATGACATTAGCCACACCGGGGATTCAGACACCGGGACTCACAGAGGTGAGCATTTTGACTTCACACTTGGTGAAGTCCCGAAAAGATCACAAACATCCATTTGTTGGGACACGTGGCAAAGATCAAGAGTCCATCGGGATTTCGTATACCGAGGATTTGAGTTGACAGAGGATATTGTGTCATAGGAGGTCACAAGTCATGAAATTGCAAAATGCAGGAGGACCATCCATCTTGAGGAGACGCGTGGCAACAATCCAGGATTTTGGGAGATTTTTCGAAAGGAGGCCATTTCAACAAATCAAAAATCGAGAATTCAGGAGTCCCAATGAGAAGAGGTCAGGCTCTTGTATTGATAAACCCTAAAATAAGACTATGGTCTTATGAGGAGTGGTCACATGGAATAGGGGCATAGCCAAAGGGGCTAACGCAAGAAAAGCCTTTTCAGAAAATTGGCATTTCAGAGATTGGAAGGTCATAGAGTCAAGGAATCAAGATATCCGGACACTGAGGGTTCCAAAACCCAAAATTCATGGTCGTGTGCAGAAGACCATGAGCAGGGAAGAAGGACATGTGGATCGGGAATTTGAGATTTCAGTGAGGAATCAAAAGAGATGCTTCAGCTCAAGGGGAATTTAAATGATCCTAGGAGTGGACCATTGGCCCAAGGGTCAAAGAAGGGGTCTGTGTGCACCAAGTTTGGTATCAGAGAGAGATTTCATCTGTATATTTCAGGTGAACTAAGGAGAAGAAACCAGAGTGTTGAAGGCTCTGTAGATGATTGGTTGCAGGTAAGTAGCAATCAAGAAGATAGTCAGGGGACTGTAGGAAGAGGATGGAAGCACTCACAGTTGTAGAGTGATAGCAACAGGTTTGCCAGGAGGGCAGACAGATACTGCAATATGGCTACAAAATGTTATATGAGTGCTGGAAGGAAAGACCCAGAGCTGATGAGAAAAGATGAATGGGATAAAGAACTTGCCGATATGAGGGCAAGTATGGATGAACTTACATTTGAGATGTAGCAGAATGTCAAGTTGAGATGGGTATATGAATGGCCCATGAGGACGAAAGCAAAATGGCTAGTCAAGGAGTTGTTGGCTAGAATACAGCATAGGTTGTTAAGAGGATGGTTGAGGCATGTTGAAAACCTTGATGGACCTAAGAAAGTGGTTCAGGTATGTGAACCAGAGATTGGGAGAAATCTCAGTGATGTTGAGAATGAATTGGGATCAGCTGAAGATCTCAAGGACTGTCAAGAAGACAGCCTAGAAATTCCCAATTGTCAGGAGGGCAAGGAGTTGATATTTCTGCGGGATCTCACAGACTATCATGAGGACAACTGGGGAATTTCACATTGCCAGGAGGGAAATTAATCGAGGTCACTACGGGATCTCATGGACTGCCAGGAGGGCAGCAGGAAAATCCCAATTTGCCAGGAGGGCATGGGAACAGAAATGAGCCTATCTGAGAGTGTCATGGACTCAGAGGTGAGTTCGAATCAGCCCGAGGAGCTGACAGAGAAGATGAGCTCAGAGATGGATTTGGATCAGTAGACGCAGCTAACAGAGAAGGAAGATCAGAGAAATATTCTAATGATTGGGGGAATTGAAATATTCCTACCACTTAGCCCAGAGGAGACAAAAATTTGTGTTGTAGATGAAGCAACAACGGTAGGAGAAAGATAGCCAACTGTGACTATCAGGGAAGAAGAATTGGAGAAGATGTTTGAAGTTTCCCAAGCAGGGGAAGAAGATGAGCATTCTGAGGAATGGCTCAATACTTTTAGCCAGGAGGCTGAAAAGAGTGCATCATTGGAGCTTGCAGAAGATGTAGAAGAAGATGCAGACAACATTAGTTTGGTTGATCTGTATGACCATATTGAAGCACTGGAAAAGAGGGTAATAGTGCAAAGTATGCACATCCAACAGGTGAGGTTGGAATCATATGAAGAAGGCATGGAAGATCACAACGATCTACCCAATTGCAAAAAACTTTTGCAGCTAACGAGACTGCATGAACAGAGCCAGCCACTAGAGCAGCTGGACAAATTGATTGAGAATATCAGAAGGATGATGATAGAGTCAGTAGAGACTATCAGTAAGGAGAAGATGGGAAGAGAAGTATCAACAACATCAGAGAGATGGGGCAAGGAGACTCCATAAATTTTTTTGGGATCCAGGAGGATTTCAACAGCTGAGATGGGAAGCTCATGAGCAGGAGCTCATGAATTTTGCATCTGAGGAGTATGATGTAGGAGCATCTCTCGACGTTAATCATCCAACCAACCAACCCATGTTAGCACACACATTCAATGAAGAGAGGTGTAGCCCTCATTTCAAATTTGAATTTGAATGTAATTAAAGAATGTAAGGATGTTGATCCGTGAAGTCGTTCCTTTGCGAAGGCATTGGACTAGATGGCCTTTAATGTTTGTAAGGATGAAATCTAGATCTGA
Organism: Picea sitchensis; assembly: GCA_010110895.2. Taxonomy (NCBI): domain Eukaryota; kingdom Viridiplantae; phylum Streptophyta; class Pinopsida; order Pinales; family Pinaceae; genus Picea; species Picea sitchensis. Next base: position 23,923 of record SNQJ01S0018124.1, on the reverse strand, counting down.
TTCTGGACTAGACAACCCATTCAATGTAATTGAATAGGGTAGGTGAGTTTGGAGGGAAGAGCTCAAAGAGCCCCCTCATGTAAAAGATCGGGAGACCTTCTTTGTATTATCAGAGAGAGAAAGAGAGAAGATAGTAGTGGTAGAAGAGTAGGCAGAGAGATTTGAGAAGAGCCGAGACTCTGTTGCAAGTCTGAGCTAAAAAACACTTTTGAAAAGAGGTAGTCTTATTAATACAAATAGAAGCAGTTTTTCCTACAAGTATATTCTGTGTTGAATGAATGTCTTTATGTGTTCAATGTATGTTGTAGATGTATGTTGTAGGTATGCATTTGCAAGGGTTGTTTGATTTCAAGGTTAGAGGTCTTTGAGGATTCACACCAAGAGGGTGTGATAGAACGCTGCGAGTTCTGATAGCCATGCACAGAGGGTGCATTTTTGAACTCTGGGGATTCAGACAAAGGCGTGCTAAGAGGGAATAGTATCTGAAATCATTGGCTCATAGGAAGACCTCAATTTTGTTGAATACCTTGGAGGTAAGGATGTGTATGAGAGACACAGTTACACACAGAATATCTGGGGAGTTCTGTACACACTATGCCAAGCGGGCATTGAGCAAGTGCAAGAGTGCACACAAGAACTCTGTTGTGAGTTCATAAGGAGATATAATCTTTGAGGAGTTATGTAAAGCTCTGTCAAGTGGACATTGAGCATAGGCACAAAGTGTTGAGGAAGAAATCTACTGGGAGTTCAATAGAAGTCAGAATCACTGAGGATTCTAGACACTCTGCCAGGAGGGCATTAAATAGATGTGCAGATAGAGCACAAAATGAAGAGAACTCTTTGATTTCTATAAATTGAATAAGAATCCAGAGAAGGATCTTCACAGGGTTGTTGAACACCCTGTAGTGTTAGCAAGAGGTTGTAAAGCGAAGGATTGCCAGGAGGGCATCATATTTCTCCATCTGAAGGAGAAAGGGTAAAAGGACCGAGTTCCTTAGAAGTCTGAGTAACGGGAAATCTCAAAAGAGATAGCACTTGGTGTGCGAACACTCTGCAAGGAGTGCAAAAGTCAAATAATCCTTTGAGGATTCGAGAATAGAATCTTAGGAGGAGCACAACTTTCGTCGGATTGACTGATAGATTCTTGGCCGTTGAAGTTTCCACGTCTAGGGAGCAGTGGAGGAGTACGCAGGATAGAAGAGATTCTGAGCCGTTGGATCTCGCTCAGAATACCCGACAACCATTGGATCAATAGGAAGTTGTGCGTCATTTAATCCTTAAGAATAGAGCAGAGGTGAATGTCCCAAAGGAGGAGTTGAGCTATCAGGATTTTAGACTTTGGGATTTCAGAGGTCTCGAGGACAAGAGGTCAGGACACTCCACGACGAAAGTCCCGAAATAGCGAAAGGATTCGCAGTCTCCCGTTGAAAGGAGGATGCATGTCATGAGATCACCCACACCGGAGATTTAGACACTGGGACTCACAGAGGTGAGCATTTTGACTTCGCACCTGATGAAGTCCCGAAAAGATCACAGTCGTCCATTCGTTGGGACATGTGGCAGAGATCGAGAGTCCATCGAGATTTCATATACCGGGGATTCAAGTTGATAGAGGAGATTGTGTCACAGGAGGTCACAAGTCGTGAAATCATGAAATTGAGGAGGACCGTCCATCTTGAGGAGACGTGTAGCAGCAATCTAGGATTTCGGGAGATTTTCTAAAAGGAGGCCATTTCGGCAAATCAGAAATTGGGAATTCCTGAGTCCCGTTGACAAGAGGTTGAGCTCTCGTATTGATAAACCTTGAAATAAGACGGTGGTCTTATGAGGAGTGGTCACATGGACTAGGGGCATAGCCAGAGGGGCTAACGCAAGAAAAGCCTTTTCGGAAAATCAACATTTCAGAGATCGAAAGGTCGTAGAGTCAGAGACTCAAGAAATCGAGACACTGAGGGTTCTGAAACTCGAAATTCATGGTCGTGTGCAGAAGACCATGAGCAGGGAATAAGGACATGTGGATCAGGAATTTGAGATTCTAGTGAGGAATCAAAAGAGCTGCTTCGGCTCAAGGGGAATTTGAATGATCTTGAGAGCGGACCATTGGCTCGAGGGTCAAAGAAGGGGTCTGCGTGCACCACGATGATGAACGAATAATTGAATATGGGATACCGTTACAATTTCTTTAAACAAGTGACATGTACATTCTAGAATTTTATATTTTGCATTGAAAGTACACGTATTTATGAATATCTAGGATTATAAAATCATTTCCAGTTTAGTTTACTTTCATTGTCCATTCAATTAAGAAAAGTTGTATTTTTGATGAATTATAAAGTTTACTAGAAGCCTTATTTACAATTTCAGCGAAGAACCTATAGATTGTATCTAGGGAACCTAAATTTACCTATACTTTGGATGATTATACTTTAATCCTACAAATTATCCAAATCGTATACACAAATCCTTTAATGCATTTAACCAATTTACTATAGATAGGATTTGCGTTCATTATTTGCAATTTGATTGTTCAATTCTTTTTCATATGAAGAGGATGACTTCATATCAAAACTAGGACCCATTTCCATGTCATTATATGGGACTATTGATGGCCTAGAAAAACTTTAAAGACATGTTAAAGTGTATTCAATTAACATCCTAATTAAAAAATTCAAGGTAATACATGTATGATTATCATCCTACTTAAAAAATTTAAAGTCATCTTAAAAAGTATCAATTTTAATTACGAAATTGTGAATTTGGATTCCAAAAGTGTTGATATTATATTAAATTATTAACTTTTTGCATTTAGATTTCATTATCTTGAAGAAAATTGAAATAAAAATGTGTATGATGAACACGTAACAAGTTACTTATATTCTACACATTAAACATAATTTTCATTGAGTTTGATTGAAAAAAATTTAAGTTGAAAACGAATTTGATTTTGTGGCCTAATAATAAAAATAAAAAATAAGAGGTCATCTACTAAGGCTTGATTTGTTGCATTTAGATTTTCATAATCTTAATTGAATTAATGGTAGTTGTCATATTAATGGCATTGGTGAATGCTTCCAATGTGCAGAGGATTGATAATTTTCATCAACCATTTTCTACCCTTTTCGATACAAAAACAATTTATATCAATATAAATTTTAATGAAAATCACATACTTATATTAAAGTATATTTTAATTTTACATATTAAAATAGGTTATAATACTTCCAATGTGCAGAGGATTGATAATTTTCAGATCAACCATTTTCTACTATTTTCGATACATAAAAATTTATATCAATATAAATTTTAATGAAAATCGCATGCTTATATTAAAGTATATTTTAATTTTACATTTTAAATCATGTTTTTATTTCAATTTTTATTACAAAGTACACATTTGTATTTCACATTTTCTTGAATAAATATATTGAAATCTCAAAAAGAAACCAAAGACTAACATAACTAGTTTAGTGTTGGACTGTCATTTCATTGTGAAATGTCATAAGAAACTATAAAATTTGATGACTTGTTTTGACTATTTTCAACCATATTTCCAAATTAAACAAAATTTAAATTATAAGTTAGAAACTATAATTTTTATTTCACATTTTCTTGAATAAATATATTGAAAGCTCGAAAAGAAACCAAAGATTAACATAACCATTTTAGTGTTGGACTGTCATTTCATTGTGAAATTTCATAAGAAACTATAAAATTTGATGACTTGTTTTGACTATTCTCAACCATATTTCAAATCAAACAAAATTTAAATTATAAGTTAGAAACTATAATTTGATAACTACCTAGATCTTCCATCACTACACAATCAACTCCACACAAAATCAGCTCTACTTCACATAGTACAATGATGTTTATACAATAATGTTTATAAATAAAATGAAATAAAACATTTTTAATTTCAACACAATATTGTAAAACATAAATTAACCTCTTTTTTCTGTAAATAAAGTAGGATCTTTATATTAATAATTGTTTATTAGAGCGTTCTGGTATCAAAACATTACATCTTTCCTGGGGTAAATAGTGAAACAGTGGCTGCATTGCCCAGATGAGAAACTAATGTTGCCACTTGTCCAAGCATTTCATAATTGCAAAAAAAGAAAATAAGGTGCCTCGTAGGGATAGAACCAAGAGAAGTAATCCATCTAAAGACATCAAAAAACCAAAAATCAAAAGTAATCATCTAGATCTTGGGCCTAACTTTTGTTCCATATGAGGATCATGCACAATGTCCGAGGATGAAGTCTCTGTGTCTGGAGTGGTGTGAAGGAGAGTGCATATGAGAGTATCCAAGCGCTCCTCACGATGCTCACGAAGTTCGTCTCTAATAAAAAACTCCTTCATGTCACGTCTGACTTTGCAGACTGAGCTCTGGATGTTGTCCAAATAATTTTGCAGCTCCGTAAGCCCATCGCACCGAGCACATGAAGGTTGTGTCCGAGGAGAAAGAAGGGGAGGAAGAGGAGGTGAAGTGTGGGGGGAGGTGGAAGAATTATGGGGGGAGGAAGAAGAAGCATGGCGGGAGGTGAAATAATTGAGGTGGGTAGTCGATCTAGGGAGAGTAGACTGTAATGTACCTCTAATTATCGTAATAATTTTTTATTTTATTTTTTTATATTTATTCTTTTATTTGTGGTCATAGATTCTCAAATTAAAGGCATATTTAACTCAAATCTTGCTACAAGGAGATTAATAACTTCCTCTTCCACATTAATACTTACCAAAGCTATTTTATAAGTGAAATTATAAACTTTACCTCCTCTTCGAAACCTTGAGTCCTTGTAATCCTAAGAGTGTTTCTTATTATCCTAATTGCATTGGCTACACTCCTTTCCTTGGCAGACTATACATATATATATATACCAAAGTGTTTATGCAACAAATTACATATAAATGTCTAAAGTCAAAATACCATTGTGCCACAACATATTCACACCACAATTTATATACATATATATAACTATGGCCTAATACATTGTGCCACCAAAATATCTAAGTAACGTCCTATATGTATAACCATACTATTACCAATCCTATTGCGCCATAAAACGTTTAAGAAATAATCCTTTATCTATATAAATCCATTGTCAAATGTATTGCACCAGCAAGGCCTACCATGAGAGGAGTACTAAGAATGATCCTTCATAAATTTTGGAGTGTCCAATATGTTTCTTCGGGTATGGGTGGCAATGAACTTAATGCGCTTCTTTCCATCAATGTAGTTCTCAAACGTGTGAATGTCATGGAGATAGTAGTTATGAATCCAGTTCTCACCTCACTCCTTTAGGGACAACTGTCATCCTATTTTCATTAAATCTTGAGAAGAGGTTTTCCTTTCCTTAACGGAATAAGGATGTGCACGACGAACCCTAACCAAACTAAGAACAAGAACATTGAACTGTCTGCCAATTCCATTTTCCATGGATTTAGGCGGGACTAACCTTGGATACAGTAGAGAAGGTGTAATGAACCTTCTTCTAGAGCATTTAAGACTTATTGGAAACATCCCCTCGGGATTATCACGAGTTTAAAGTGTCCCTCTGAAATCTCACCACCTTTCTGACGCAACCTGCCCTCGATGGCACGACCGGTCGCTCCACCAGGACCTTCTATTTCTCACGGGCCCAAAGAGTCAACGGCTCTTTCTCTCTCTTGGGAGTTCCTGTCACCCACAGAACACTTCTTTGGAAAATCTCCCCTTCGGAAATCGGGAGATCGGGTCTCGCGATATCCCGAATCTTGTGTGCACGGTCTCGTGCAGTTCAAATCTCCGAACCCCGAATGCCGTGGGTCAACGGTCACGCTCACACAGGTCAGAGGTTTCCCTATCGGGAAATCGGCGGTTGTGTTGGCGCGCGTCTCATGCAACACAAAACCCCGAACCCTGAACTCCGACAGCACGCCACCTGTCCTCCCGTGAGCTTCGTGGTCCCACACTGCCACGTCAACCTCAGGATTTCACGGATCGCGAATCCACGATGTAAGAACTCCTTGGCGTCGAGAACTCCGATTCTCCGAACGCCGAAACCCCGAAGCCCGATGAACTTTGATTCTTCTCCACCTATGCTCACGGGTTATCTTCCGCCCGTCTTCTCCATGATCTGACGGTCCTCGGGACTTCGCGGAACTTCACGAGGATTTCAACCCGTAGATTCTCTTCCTCTGGAGAATCTTCCACTCTATCACCTTCGTCCTGTGCGAACTTCACTGGGTCGGCTCCCACAGCGAAACAAAAGAACTATCTCTCCTGAGCTTAGTCTTTCTGACTCATTCAGATAACTTTCATGCACTTCCTGTGCCCGACTTCAAGGACCTTCGAAGTGTTGAAGTCTTTCTGGGCTTTCTTTACTCAGGCTTGCTACTAAGCCTCACGTCCAACCTGCACTCACCTGCACGACTTGAAAAATCCTAATTCACCCTGGGTAAACGAGAACAAAGGTTCAGCTACTTGGCCTCCTCGACGCACTCTATGCGGAGGAATTCAACTGCAATCTATGCAGGAATCTCCTGGCTCAAGCAGAGAAACAATTTGAACTCATTCTCTCAAGTTTCTAACCTGATATGCAATCACATAAGCAGCATCTAGGAGATAAGCATAAAAGGAAGCAAGTATGCAAAAGCATAATATCAACAACACAAAGAGACTAAACACATCCATGGAATTGAATAAAAGCTTTCCTATTAATTCAATGTTTGTACATGGAGTTTATTCACAAGATCTCTGCTTTGTTCTTCTTCCTCTTCTCATGCTAATGCTGAATAATAAAATCTCAATTATACAAGGAGGGTGCCTATATTCGTTTTTCCCTCCTGGAAGTAAAAACTGTCTAATCTACAGCTAATTTTCTATCTACCAACATTAAAAATATTTAATGCCTCCTTATCTACATTAGGTTACAAATGCGCTTGGCTTTGAATGCCTCCATCTAAATGGCGGCGCAACAATGTTTCCCAAGCGTTTCAAAAATATATTGGTGCTGGCCCTATCCAGCTGTCAGTTCTTTTCCCTCCACGCGCTGTCTCGGAAAAATGACGTCGTCGATGCTCCTGCATCATACTCCTCGGCTCAAAAGATTTCATGGGATCCTTTCCATGAGCTCCTGTACAGTCTGCCCATGTTTCAAAATCACTGCTTCTGTCTCCCAGCTGGCATCCTCCACTGGGTGATCTTTCCATTTCACCAGGTATTCAAAATACTGCTTTCTCTTGGTGTTCTTCCCTACTCTTTTATCCAGTATGCATTCCATCTGAGGCTTTTGTGCCACTGGGAACTGCTTCTGCCATTGGACCACTGGTTGTTCATCAGTTCCAGCTCCTGCATCTTTGACTTTATATGGGTATAAATCCGAAATATTGAAAATTGGAGATATCCCGATGTCCTCTAGCAACTCAAGCTCATATGCATTTTCCCCAAATTTCTTCAGGATTTTGCATGGCCCGATTTTCTTCATCTTGAGCTTATTGTATGTTCCTCTTGGGAACCTTTCTTTCCTTAGGTGGGCCAGAACCATGTCCCCAACTTCAAACTGAAGTTGTCTTTTTCTCTGATTGGCTCTACGCTTGTATTCCTGGTTCGATTTCTGCAATCGCTGCTTCACCTGTGTGTGAAGTTCTTTCATCGCCTCAACGAACTCCTCAGCTCTCGCGCTGCTAGTCTCAGGCTGTTTGGGCTCCCTGAGCTCAGACACTCCTCTCGGCTGTGTTCCATATAAAATTTGAAACGAACTCTTACCTGTACTCCGATTCACAGAATCGTTGTATGCAAACTCTGCCTGTGGTAAGATCTGATCCCAACTGGTGTGATGCTCCGCCACTAGTCTTCTCAACAGATCCCCCAAGCTTCGGTTGACCACTTCAGTCTGCCCATCTGTCTGCGGATGGTAAGCATAACTGAATGCTAAGTCGGTCCCCAACTTCTTCCATAGCGTCCTCCAAAAATGACCTATGAACTTGGTATCCCGATCCGAGACGATGCTTCTCGGTAATCCATGCAATCTTACAATCTATTTGAAAAACAAATTTGCGATGTGGGTTGCATCGCTGGTCTTATGACACGGGATGAAATGTGCCATCTTCGAGAACCTGTCCACCACAAAAAAGATGGAATCAACTCCTCGCTGAGTTCTCGGTAATCCCAACACAAAGTCCATGCTAATTGCCTCCCATGGTCTCTCTGGTATAGGTAACGGCTGATAGAACCCTGTGTTATGTTTCCTGCCCTTCGCGTGTTGACAAATTCTGCATCGGTCAACAAATCTCTTCACATCTGCACGCATACCTGGCCAAAAATACGATTCACTCAGCTTTGCGAATGTTTTTTCATGCCCGAAATGACCTGCTAGTCCACCGCTGTGCTTTTCTCGTACCAAATTCTCTCTCATAGAGCAATCTGGAATGCACAATTGATTGACTTTGAATAGCAATCCATCCTGTATCAAGAAATCTATCCACGGGCTCCTATCTCTTTGTTCGTGCTCTTTTCGTCAATGAGTGAGCAAAAAGCAAGCACTTACATGCCTACTTGGGCTCTGATAGGCATGACAGCTGCAATGCAAAAGGTTAGAAAGAAAATAGTAAAGATATTAACAAGAATTAAACTAGAATTAAA
>SNQJ01S0018123.1:113867-132075 GCA_010110895.2 Picea sitchensis | reverse complement strand
ATTTTTTTGTGATTCAAAATCACTTTTGTATGTTATCCCTATCCGTTGAAAAAATATTTCATTGTGATATTTTATTATGGTATGTGTAGGGATATGTTATTTTAAAGAGTAGAATTAAAGTTTTTTTTCAAGGTTGGAAAGTTTACATATATTTTGAGATAGAGGTTTAATTTTTATTGAGATAGGTATATCATTGTGTAAATAAAATATTACAATCTAAAATAATGTATAAGTGGTTTCTAACTGGGTTAATTTTTACTCATGTTAGATGTTTCCAAGTCTTGTTAAATTCTCTCCTCACATTTGAAAAGGATGAATTGTTGGTCAATTCAAAAAAAAAATTCGTGATATTTCAAAAACAAACATTAACTACATTCAATTATATTATTTACAAGATACTCATTATTTGATATAATTATTTTTTAGACTAAAAAAGAAGAATCATGTGGTATTTAGATATATCTCACCTTTAACCACATACATGAAGCCCAAATACTAAAACCGAATTCTAATTCAACCTTATACTAAAAGAGACTAGAGATCAAAGTCATTGTTAACATCACAATAAAGGTTTTTTTGTAAACACAAATTATGGAGTTTTTCCAATTTATACAAATATGTGAGACACTAAGATGTCTTATTTCAATATTTCTAAATAAAGTTAAAGTGAGATTAAGTTATCCATTAAAGGTTTTTTTGTAAACACAAATTATGGAGTTTTTCCAATTTATACAAATATGTGAGACACTAAGATGTCTTATTTCAATATTTCTAAATAAAGTTAAAGTGAGATTAAGTTATCCATTTAAACTAGGATATCGATTTTATAGATATTATTATATTGTTTAGTCATATAATTATATTTTAAAATAATTATATATAATAATTTTTAAATTAATTAATTAGTAATTTGAATTTATTTGAATTTTGAATTATAAAATAATAAAAAAAATAAAAAAAATTAAATTCAAATATTTGGTGGATTTAGAATTTAAATAAACTTTTATTTATTTATCAATGTTAAAATAAATTTATATTTATTTAAATTACAACAATAATATATATAATAGTAATGAGAATTTGGATGTCAAATATGGACTTATAAGATCTTTTTGTTTGGGAGATAATTGTTGGAAAAAAGTTTTGGATAAGTCTTGGGAATTGCACAAGAATGGATTGCGTGACATTTTGGCTAAGGAGCACTGTGCACGAAAATCAACATGCATGTTCAAGAGTTAGTGCCCAAAATGAGGAAATTAGATAGGATTTTAGGACATTTTGTTCACATTGTAAAAGGCTTGGCCCTATTGTAAAGCTATAAATTGCAATGGGTTTTTGGGTAGAAGTAGTAGTTGGATGATGAGTAAACTGAGATAGTGATGAGTTTTGGAGTGAGAGATTGAGTGAATAATTGGCTAAGTGTTCAGAGGTTTTGAGTTATGAATGAGGAATTAGGCTCACGATGCAAAAGAATGGCTAGGCATGTTTGAGTAATAGTTAACATTACATCTCTTTATAAGAACAATGTACATTTGTAAGAAGACTTTAAATGACTAATACAAGAGGCCGATCATTGTAGGCATAGCTTAGATTGAGGTGAACCACATTAAAATTTGTATCTTGATGTGATGCTTTGTGTGTGATATGGATAGAATAAAATGGTTAGTATTATGAATATGTTATTCATATATGTTTTTATAATGTCACACAATGAAATAACTGATAAATGAATGAATGTCAAGTAAGGTAGTGTTGCACACATGGTATAATGAGTGAATATCAAAGGTTAAGTAATAGAGATTGTGCACATATTAGATGAATGGATAGTGCATAATATGATTATGTTGAATGCCTCACTTCCTCTCATCATTGCAGAATCTTTGTTCTTGCAGCCCCTATAGATGCCTTGGTTGAGAGTTCACTTGATTGTAGGTGATGCCTGTAACATGCTTCTCTTGCGAGCACATGTTATTGACTATTATTTGAGGACATTTGCATGCAAGTGATCCGGTTTTACTATATGGTTGTTTGTTTCACTTATGGATTCATATCATGATGCTGATGGATTATGATTTATGTCATTCAATATGTATGTATTGAAATGATATGACACTTGATAGGACAACTGACAGATTGAGGATGTCATGGCATCATTGGAACTCCTTGGACTACTCATTGAGTCAAGGAGTGAATTATATTGGTTTGAGTATTTCATTTATGCATATGTGACATATGATCGATTATATTATGATGTTGTTTATGGATCATTGTTAGTGTTTTTCTGATGGATGCAGGATGACGATTTATTTCTAATATGACTCACATAAAGAGTAAAGGGGCCATGCACAGAGCCCAAATATTGAGGGAGAGGTGTGACAACATCCCTGACACAGTCTGCTAGCGCTCCTATCATGCCTCGAATTGTAGGTCAATGATTACCTATTTTTAGATATCCACGATGTCGTGAGGGAACACTGAGACATTCACTCACAAATATTTCTAAGGGAATCACAATAAGGCAGGGTCCTTATTCCTTAGAAGCCCTTAATCTCTCACAAGGTCACCCGAATGGAGTGTTGACTCTAGGCATTGGACAACTACCAAAACTAGTCAAAGGAAAGTGGCACCCTTGGAGCACAGAGTACGTCTTGAAGGGCACGTCGTGAAATTAAAAAATTGAATCAGGAGCGAGTTGCACCCTTGGAGCATAGAGTACGTCTTGAAAGGCACGTCACAAATTTAAAAAAAAAATATGAGTCAATGAATCTAGGTGGCCTAGAAAACTTTGAGCGAATGTTAAACCTTGTAAAATCTTGAGCAGTGTTGAATTAATTAATTAAAGAATTAATGTGTTAATCATAATTCTTAAGGGTCTAATATTTTCCAAATAAACATTTAACTAAGCCTAAGTTTAAGTTAGTGAGAAGACTAAAAACTAATTTTATAAATTAAATAATGAGGGGATGAAATAAATTAATTTAAGAAATCAATGAAAATAAAATAAATCTAAAAAGTGATTTAATACACATATGTGCAAGTAATTACCAAATTGAAATCTAAGGTAAAAATGGAATAAAACTAAAGGAATGGATACCCATAAAAAGGAAGTTAGAGTCTAGTTAATAATAGTCTAACTAGGAGAAGATTCATCTTTTAACTTAACTAAATTTTAGAAAGACGTGAGTCATTAATTGGAAATAAAAGGAATAAAGGGACAACTAGGAGTGATTTTAGGAGCCTTTTTAGGATGTGTGAGGGAAATTAATTTTTATTAAAATAAAATGTGGATCTAATTGTGCAAATTGGGGAAAGGGAAAGAAAATTAAATGTGCAAGTGGAGATGATTTATGGGAAAATTCTATAAAACAAATGGCTGTAAGGTTATGTTGCAGAAATTTTGACTGGTTTTACTTGTGAGAGTTGGGCTACCCAACTTGAGAGAGAGTGGTGGCTCTACCTTACGAGGTGAGCTCGGAGCTACAAAATTTTGGTTGTGTTTTTGCATGGCCCCTTTGCGGCTCGGGAGGCTAAGGTGCAAGTTTGAGCATAGTTCTTTAGCAGTATCAATCCTCTTCAACGTTGGATTATTGGTTATGGTACTCCATCTTATATTGATATTTTAAAGGTTTTATGAATATTGATGTCAATTGAGGCTAAGGAAAATGTCAATATTATGGAAATATGCGTCGAATTTTACTAATATTTGTTGTAGATCTAAACCCCCTTGTCGTGATTAAAAATTGTCTTTCGTTTGGAGGCTTGAATATTTTTCCTTCTTTGTCATACCTATAGTTAGACTCGTTAGCCAGAACGATTTGGAGGAAGATTTTTCTCCTCGTCGTTACATATTATTTTCCCTACATCTCTGCGTTCTATCCTTAAATGCCTTTTCTCTTTCACCCAATAAATAATTCAACATTACCTCTCCATGTTCCATGACTTTCTCTACGTTTTCATGAAGAAACTACCCAACGCTTAAACTCAGTGGAACCTTTGTGTTTTTGCAAGATGAGTCTCTCCATTTACTTACCCGCAATTTATTTCTCTTGGGCGAATTTCCTAGAATCTCCATTTACTTACCTACGTTTTATTTATTTTGGGAGAATTGCCTAGCATCTTCATTGACTTACCTGTGTTTTATTTCTTCTCGGCGAATTGCTTAGGAAAATCCCTTTTCTTACCTGAGTTTTATTTCTCTTGGGCGAATTGTTGAGCATCCCCTGGCGTTTTTACTTTCCATTAGTCTTTGTTTTTTCAAAAAAAAAATCTCCCATGATTACTGTTCTCTCCAAGCATTTTTTTTTCCTTGATTCGTCTTTGTTTTTTCCAAAACAAAATTCTCCCAGCAATGCAAATTAATCTCTTCATTTTGCCCTAAGATTTCGTCTAGCCATGTGAACTCGCACTCGCAATTTTCCCTTGGTTATCCTTTGCGATGTTTTCCAAGAAAACCTTGAATCTCTTGCATTCTGTCTAAGGAATAACTCTCCGTGAATTTGGTCACGATTTTTCCCATAAAACATTCAATCATCAAAGAATCAAATCTATGACAACACCGACTGTTATCCTTTGGCGGTGGCGGTGGAGGGCATTCAGACTGTCAGTATTAGTACCGGATCCATGAAAACACCGAATGTTATTGTGTCCCTGCGAGTTGACTTCTTTTAGGTTTTTCTTCATAAAGATTTTGGCCATAATCGCTAAGATGTGTGGTTATTCTGTTTAATCTGGAGTGGAACGATTCCATTAATCAGATTCCTTCACCATCGTAGTTAAAACATTTCTTTCTAATATACCTCAGCGTTGTTAAAAAAATTCTTTCTTTAAAGATTGACAATCGTCGTACCTTAATCTTCCTTGAGATACCTTCCTTGTTTTACAACCTTTCTCATTAATGTCACTTTACTTGATAGAATTTCATAAATGGAGCCTTAAATTACTTCTTGGTAAGTCAAATGATTGGAACAATGTAATGATGTTTAGTTAATAACAATTCTATATTTTTAATTGGAACCTTCATAATGTTAACATAGATAGATAGCTTCTAACATAGACACTTGATTTACTTGAGGATTGCATTTTTTATGAAAATAAATTGGTGGATCTCTTGGCGCCTTGAAATAATGGTAAAGCATGATTAATTTAGTAACTAAACTTACTTGCATTCCTTAAATAAAGTTGATGTGTGATTGATTTGTAATTATTCTCTTGTGTGCTGAAATTAATAGATTAGTTACTTTTTGTGAAAAAAAAAAATTAATTGATAATTATTTTGTGCCATGATATAAAAACTATGTGTGATAGTCATGTGTATAGATTACGTTTTGTGCCAAAAAGTTAATTGATAATTATTTTGTGCCATGATATAAAAGTGATGTGTGGATGGTCATATGCGTAGTTTACCTTTTGCACCATAGAAATTTAATTGATAATTATTTTATGCCATGATATAAAAGCAATGTATGGATGATCATGTGTGTAGTTTACTTTTTGCGCCACTAAAAATGTTAATGAATAAATGATTGAGAAATTGATTTCCCTTGAGCCATGGATTATGATGATGATTAAGTAATTATATTGCTTTGCGTTATGGACTAATGATGATGCATAAATAATTACCTTTCTTAGTGATTAGATTAATTGCCCGCATTGAATGATGTGGATTTATGTTTAATTCGGTAATTAAATCACGCACACACCTTGAAATAATATTGATTTATCGTTGAATTCAGTAATGGATTAATCATGCACCTTGAAATAAAGTAGATGTTAACTTTTGAGCCATGAAAGTAAAATAAAGTTGACTACATTTGTGTCTTAACTTATCTTGTTATATTATTGATATGGTAATTAAATTCTCCTACGCCATGAACAATAATGATGTTGAAGGATTGAGCTAGTTGGTTTTCGACTTGATTGCGTTAGTGGGATGTAGACACCTCCTTGTTCCTCAAAGCAGTCATCATCCCTCAGACCTTAAATGGTCAAAATCAATTGGATGAATCCTGGGCTTCAACATTGCTTATGTGTCCTAGAGGTCCTTACCTTGCAAGGTAGGTTGGGTAGGTAGTCATTTTAATATTCAGTGTTTGGTTGATCATTGTTTATAAATTGCTTTAGTTGATTGTGGTGTGTTGAACTGTGTCTCTTTTTATGTTTATGTGTCGCTATCCTTTATGTTGATGCGTTGGTTGCATCGTTATTGATTTCAATGATGAGTAGCTTGTGATGCTTATAATTATGTTTTCGTAGATTATGTGATGCTATGAATGATGTTGACATTAATTTCCTATTGCATCTAATGCAAAAAAAATAAAAATACCTTTTGTGCTTCGCTTTCCTAGTTGTAATAGAGGCGCGTTACAATGCCGAAAGGGCTGGTGTCTAAGGGTTTTGTTGGTTTATTAATGATTAATCCTGTATCTTCCCACAGTGAACCAACAACAATGAACCGATTTGTAACACAAAGAACTTCTATGAGTAGTTATTTCACTGCTCATGCATTATCTCTTGAATTATGAATATTTTTTTATTATAGTAATACTTTAATATCAAATTGAAACATAATATTAATAATAATAATAATTTAATTTTAAGGCCACGATCAAAAGAGACAACAAATTTGTGTATGATACCTCCTTGTTTGTGGGACAAGAGACCCACTACCGTAGAGATTTGATTGCTAAATTCTACAAAGATGTACATACCCTACCCCTATGAATTTGAACTTATGACTTGAATTAAAACAACACATGTTCAAATATAAATTAATTCAAATTTATATTAAATTTAAATGTTTAATAAAAATGAATTTAATTTGATTATGTAATACACCTGGAAACCTCTAAAAAGATTCGAATACAAACTCTCAAAAAGAACAAAGTCAAAAACACAGTTCTCACATCCAAGCTCCCTTAACCTTCTTGAGTATATATAGTCTTCTTAAATAAGTGTATATATATACATACCATGTTATTACTATATATTACACATATCATATGATTTAGGTTATATAATACACTTGGTAACCTATTAAAAGGATCCAATACAAACTGTCGTGAATGAAGAACAAAGTCAAAAGCAGTGTCCCCCATGAACTAAAGCATGTTTCCTTCGTCTTGAGTACCTTAAAGTAAGGTGATCGTTCTCCTATTAGGATATCAAGAAAGATTTTCTCCTATTATGATACCAAGAAAGATTTTCCAGGTTTGTATAAGAGGCTCTAAAATACTAAACTTTTCTCGATGCTTAGATATGATGTTGGGTTATTGTATCATTTCTATTCATATTCCAATTCTTTCTCGTCTCTTCAACAGTTCAAGGGCCATCATCGTCAACTCCACTAAAAGGAGAGGTGACAATAGACTATTATTTGGTTACACCAAATGCTTCTAGGCCTTCATTAACTTCGACCATTTGCTTCTTTGCCTCCGTAATTCAAAACCAATGTGTCGATCTGAACGTTGTACAGCCACATGGAACGCGCTTTCGTGCACGTGGCCCTCTGATTTGGTTTGAGGTTTCCTCTCTGATTTCTCTGTGATATGACTAGTAGGGAACAATTGTTCCCAAGTCTAATCGATTCCGCCTGCCGCCTATATCTATAGATAGAGATCGCATGCGTTGGTTGGTGATTATAGGCACTCGTCAAAGAAAGTATAGTTAAATCATCCATTGCCCTGTCTAGATGTTTAACAAAGTGCTATAAATGAGAGAAAGCCAATATGAATTCTGACGCTACAAATTTGGTAATTCTCAAGTCTGGATCGACACGAGGGGAACAAGAAATCTAAATTCATTGTTTGTCGGGATTTTTTTCATTTCTATATTGGTTGCTTCCACCGGAGCTTTGCACTTTGTAAATTGTTGCAAGGACATAGTCCACCTTTCTTTTTTAATGTATATATGTGTTACATGTACCGGCTTATGGGTTAAGATCCTCACGAGATCCTCGATTCGAGCGAGGTGATTAAGCTATCTTTATAAACTAAATAATAGTCGATCACTACTGATAGGCACTCACCTAATTCATTCCTTTTACGCATGCTTAGATTCAGCCGGGTTTGGAGTTCATGGAGAAGTGGGATTGTCATGGAATGGATTATTATTCGCACAGTGGACAACATCTGTTGGAAATAATAATTATAAGTTGGTGAGATCTTTAGGTCTCTACCAATTTGTGAGTAGCGGTCTCACAGTTTGGAAGTGAAAAGTCGCACAATTAGTCAAAAGTCAATCAACGAGCGTTGAAGTTATAAATGGAGCCCATCTCTATCTTCTTGAGTTCATGTAAGTGGTTGAAGAGTCACTCGTATTTATGGTACTCTTAAATGTTGAGTCGGTCTTAGCTTTTATAAGAAGTCTCAGTGGAAGTCCATATAAGTTTGAGTCTTCAATTTAGTTAGATGATGATGATGCAAAGTTCATAAGTAGAGAAAAAAAAGAGGTAGAGTGATCAACCGAGAACCAGTGACAACTGAAGAGGTGAAGAAGTTTGAGCACAGGCTCTGAGTTTGTAAGGTCAGCAGAAGAAGCCATTCGAGCCGAAGCTCATCTATGTCATTGTATTTTGTATTCATGCAGTATGCCAAAGTTCATTAATATAAAGCATTTTTTGTACTGACAAGTTTCTGTATTATTTATGAGTTTATGTGCTAAGCATAGTATTGTATTATTCTGCATTCATAAATCATTTCATTAAGTGTGTGTATTGACAACGCGTGGTAAACTTAGCAGTGGTTTTGAGAACTATGTCGCGTAGCCTTATTGGTGCATAGTATTTGAAACTGCATTGCACATAGTATATCATGCACAACATCAATCCAATCTGTGGTATCACAATAGGTTCTATCAGAACAATTTCAAGAGAAGAAACTCTGTTAAAAATGGTTTCTACCTCAAATATGCAACCTCCCACTTTTAGAGGCTAGAATTATGAGATGTGTTCCTTGACCATGAAGGTGTTGTTCTAAGGTCAAGATGTATGGGAAATAGTCGAGAATGGCTATGTTGAACCAGTAGATCAAGCAACATATAATTCCCTCACACAAGATGAGAAGGATGTCTTGAAAGATCAAAGAAAGAAGGATGGACATGTGTTGTTTTAAATACATCAAACCATGCATGAGAGCATACTCTCAAGAGTTGGATTGGAGAATAAATAGATTTAGATAGTACAAACCTTTTATCAAGGTATGGACAAAGTAAAGACTGTAAAACTACAAATTCCTAGAAGAGATTTTCAAACTCTATCAATGAAAGATTTAGATACAATAGATTCATTCTACACCCATGCCATTGGAATGATAGATCATATTAAGTCTTGTGGTGAAACCATAGAAGACAAAAAATTTGTTGAGAAGGTACTTAGGAGTCTTCCTCCTAAGTTTTATTCTCTAGTGGTGAATCTAGAATAGAGCAAAGACTTGAGTCAGTTTAGCCTTGATGAACTGCAAGCTTCCCTCATTAATGATGAATACATATTGAATAGGTCAAGTATGCCATTAGAGAATGAATTTTTCGCACAATCATCTATAAGTTGTGGAATAGGAAGGGAGAGAGCTAACTCTAGAAACAGAGGAAGAAGTTCTATCAGAAATGGATGCAGTAGTAGTCTTCGAAATACTGGTGGAAGAGATGACAACCCAAGTACCAGTCAGAAAGTGGTCAGAGAGCTAAAAAATCAAAAATTCAATGCCATTACTGTAAAAAGTATGGAAATTATGCATATGAGTGCAGGAAGATACAGTATAATCAGAACAATCAAAGTCAAGATCAGTCAAACAATTCAAATAACCAAACTTGCCCTATGTTTATGGAGCACGTTGTAGAAATGCCTAATATAGTATCCCAAGTTGAATGCAATGTTGCTCAATAAAGTCCTTGTGACATATGGTATTTAGATTCAGGCTGCACTAACCACATGACAAGAAACATAGAATTTTTTTTTAGTTTGGATGAGTCAGTCCAAACCAAGGTTACACTTGGAACATATATCCTAGTTACTATCTTGGGAGAGGCAGTATAAATAATTTTAACTAAGGAAGGAGAACATAAAGTTATGTCTGATGTATATTATGTTTCTGGTCTGAATCATAATTTGATGAGAATAGGACAACTATTGCAAAAAGGATACATAATCTACATGGAATATAATCACTGTGTGATTATGGATAAATGCCCAAGCGATCAACTTATTGCAAAAATCTAGATGACAAGTAAGAGGATGTTCTCATTGAATTTGAGGCCAAACAAGAAGAAGAATACAATGGTAGTTGTTGGTAAAGGAAAAAGTGCGTAGTTAGACACTGCATTTACAACAGAAAGTGTGTGCAGTTCTAATGAATAAAATAGTGTGCGCGGTATCAAAAAAGGAGAAAAAGGAACCGAGATGAATGAAACATTCCAATCCGAAATTCAAAATGATTCCTGGTTCTGAAATTTTAGATTTGGACATTTTAAATTTGGAGGTCTGAAGCTGCTACACACAAAGGATATGGTAAAAGGTTTTCCATTAATTGAAAAAACAGAGAGGATATGTGAATGTTGCATATTTGGAAAGCAACACAAAGAATCATTTGTAGTTGGCAAGTCTTATAGAGAAAAAACTCCATTGGAAATTGTACATTCAAACATTTGTGGACCAATGAAAACTCCATCTATAGGAGGCAATACTTATTTTCTAACATTCATTTATGATTTCTCAATAAAGACATGGATTTATTTCCCAAAGCATAAATCTGATGCCTTGGGCTGTTTTCAGCAATTTAAATCACTTGTGGAAAAACATAGTGGTTATTACATCAAGTTTCTAAGAATGAACAGATGAGGAGAATACGTGTCAAGAGAATTTCATAACTTTTGTAAAGTTCATGGCATCTACAAGTAATTTACCGTTTGATACACACCACAACAAAATGGTGTCTCATAGAGAAATAATCGAACCATCATGGAAATGACATGCAATATGTTGAGAACCAAACATTTGTCAATTGAGTACGGGGCTATGGCAGTAGAAACTATAGTATACATCTTGAACAGATGTCTGACAAAGAGTGTGAAGAACAAAGTTCATCAAAAAGCCTGGACATGTTCAAAGCATAATGTGGCACACTTAAAAGTTTTTGGTTGAGTCGCACATGCACATGTTCCAAATGAGTTGAGAAGGAAGTTGGACAACAATGGACATAAATGTATATTTTTTGGGTATTCTAAAGACACAAATGGATACAAGTTGTATGACCCCGTCGCAAGAAAATTCATATGATGTTCATTTCGTGGAGAATGAATCATGGGATGGAACCATAGCAAAGACAATGAAAATTATTGATGCAATGGGGCATGATGAAACGAAAGAAGAAGAAGAAGTGTTTCAAACACCATGTACAAGTCAATGCGTAGCCCCTTCTACACCTTGCACTGCGACGCAAAACACAATGCAAAGTAATCCAGTGAGAACAACAGGTGCACAGTCTACACCTAGAGCACAACAAACATCAACAAGCAGTCCAACTAGTTCTACATCTCCAGATCCAACATTAGCAAGTCTGTTACCAAAAAAGACAAGAAGTCTGCAAGAAATCTATAATGAAGACACAACAAATTCATTTTTTAGTTTTTTCCTTGTTTTCACAAATAGATGATCCATTAACCTTTGAAGAAGTAGTCAAAGATGATGTATGGGCACAAGCCATAGATGAAGAAATCAGATGCATAGAGAAAAATTAAACATGGAAATTGGTACATGTACATTATGAGAAGGTTGTTATAAGTGTGAAGTGGATTTATAAAACCAAGCAAGATGCAAAATGAATTGTACTGAAGTATAAGGCAAGGTTATTTGCAAGAGGATTTACACAACAACCTGGAATTGATTACAATGAAGCATTTGCACCAGTTGTGCACATGGACACAGTCAGAACAATGTTAGCCATTGTCGCGCAGTACAAGTGGCCAATTTATCAGATGGATGTAAATTCAACATTTTTGAATGGAAACTTAGAAGAAGAAGTATATGTGGAACAATGATAAGGTTATGAGGTTCCAGGACAAGAAGAAAAAGTGTACAGATTGAAGAAAGCTTTGTATGGGTTAAAACAAGCTTCGAGAGATTGGTACCATTGCATAGATTCCTATCTCACACATAAAGGATTTCAAAGAAGTGAAAGTAAGCCAACATTGTACATCAAAGAAAATCAACAAGGTAATAAGCTAATTGTTTTTATATATGTGGATGATTTGATTTTTACAGGTGACTTTGGCATAAAATAATTTATTCAGTCATAAAGGATGAATTTGAAATGACCGATTTGGGGCTTATGAGATATATTTTGGGAATACAAGTGCACCAGTCCAAAACTCACATATTTATCTCATAGTCTAAGTATGCACATGAAATATTGAAAAGATTCAATATGATGAATTCAAAAGAACCACCAACACCTGTCATAACATGATTGGAGTTAAGAAAGGAAGATAAAGGGTCCAATATGGATCCCACATTATTTAAAAGACTGGTAGGTAGTCTTTTGTATCTCACAATGACAAGACCGAATATTATGTATGGAGTGAGCCTAATTTGAATGTTCATGGAAACTCCAAAATAATCACATTGAAAGGCAGGAAAGAGAATCCTAAGATACGTGAATGGAACAAAAGATGTTGGCATAAAGTAGTGCACTTCAGAAGATTTTAGACTCATTAGATACACTCACAGTGGTTGTGGAGGAAAAATAGATGACAACAAAAGTACCTATGGGTACACCTTTCATTTTAAAACAGGTATGGTATCATGGGCATCAAGGAATCAACCCATAGTAACCCTTTTTTCAACAGAAGCAGGGTACATCGTAGCTACAAGCACAACTTGTCAAGCAGTATGGATCAGAAGGATGTTAAAAGATTTCTTGCAGGAACAACAAGAACCAACAACAATATTTTTTGACAACAATTTAGCCATCATGTTATCAATTATTCATGTGTTTCACAAGAAAATCAAGCATATTGATACAAGGTATCACTTCATCAAAGAATTAGTAAATGAAAAAGAGATCTGTTTAGAATTCTGTAGGTGAAAATAACAAGTCCCCAACATTTTTACAAAGGATTTAGCAAGAGATGACTTTTCAACATCTGCACAGTAGTCTAGGGGTCTGTGCAATAACATATGAGTGACAGTAAAATGAAAATTCAAATTTTTGATGTAATTTTATTTTGTAATCCCACCTACTTATAATTAAGGGGGAGTGATGGAAATAGTAATTACAATTCGGTGAGATATTTACGTCTACCAATTTGTCTGTCAGTTAATCTGTCAGTAGCCCAGTTGTCATTCAGACAGTCTGACAACCTACAAGTGAAACGTTGCACCATTACTCAAAATTCAATCAGCGAGCGGTGAAGTTATAAATGGAGTCGATCTCTATCTTCTCGAGTTCAATTAAGTGGTTGAATAGTTAGTTGTATTTATGGTAGTGTTAGATGTTGATTCAGTCTTAGCCTCTGTAGGAAGTCTCAGTCGGAGTCCATATAAGTCTGACTCTTTAGTTTAGTTAGATGATGATGATGCAGAGTTGATAAGAAAAAAAAAATAGAGGTAGAGAGAACAACTGAGAGTCAACAACAATTGAAGAGTTGAAGAAGTTTGAGCATAGGCTCTGATTTTGTAAAGTCTCTAGAGGAAGTCATTAGAGACGAAGCTCATCTCTATCATTGCATTTTTTATTCAAGCACTGCGCCGAAGTTCATTGATATAAAGCATTTTTTCTATTGAAAATTTTCTGTCTTATTTATGAGTTTATGTGCTAAGCATAGCACTGTGTTATTCTACATTCATAAATTATTTCATTAAGTGTGTGTATTCACAACATGCAACAAACTGAGAAGTATGTGTACTGCGCAGTGGTTTTGAGAACTCTGTCATGTAGCCTATTTGGCGCACAGTATTTGAAACTGCATGCATAGATTATACCCAAGCACCATCAATCGCCTTCATGATCATCATCGTTGTTCCAGAAATCGCTATTTCTCATCCCCTTTGCTCGCGAAAGACTGATTTATCTGCATCACCATCATAATCATCATCATTGTTCCAGTGGAAATGCAGATAAATCAGTATTTCGCGACCAAAGGGGATGAGAAAGACTGATTTCAGGAACAACGATGATGATTATGATGGCGATGCAGATGTTGTCCATTGTGCAAATTATAATCCATATCACTTCTCCATGAACCACAAACCCTGTTGAATATGCAAATATTTGAAAAAGAAATTAAAGGTGAGTGCACAGCTCTGATGAACTAGTATTTAGTTTATATAGATTAATAGGTATCATTTCGCTAGCATAGAGGATATCCTAGGTTTCTTTACACCAATCGACTGCTAGCTGGAAGGCAAAAGATACATGAAAATATGTGGATTGTGATCTTAAAACCATGATTTTAGGTATTACCAAAAGAGTTTCCTGATACTATTCATATAGAGCACAATAAATCCATTCAAAAGGGCTTACTTTTGTGATAATCCAACGTCTACAATTCCTAATATAGTAATATTGATAGTAAGGCAGTGTTTGGTAAGGCTGCAAGTTATATGAAAAATTGAAATTTGTAGAAAATCATGTTAGAGTATATGCATAAATTGTTTATGTGTGGTGAGTAGATATTATCAGTGACAACCATTGATCATTTTCTCTGCTCCATTTGTTTAAGATGGAATAAATAACAACTTCTTCTTGCTTCAATGGCTATTATTTAACCAATTTAGTGCATGGAACTTGTGTCATTCTTATGGTTGTTATAAGGAAATATTTCTTGTTTGTAATGTGGAACTACAGGTATCTAGCATGGCCAATGAAGTTTTGGCTCAAGTAGAGAATGGAATCTAATTGATGCTATTGTGGGGTTTTGTTACGGTCCTAACCTACACATAGGTAGAACAATATATTCAGATGTAATAAAGGTCAGTATTAATAAGGCCTTTCAATAAAATAGAATAAGGCGGATGTAAGAAGACCTGATAGAAGCTTCCGCTTCTAGAAGGATATTCCTCTAGATGATTCTTTTTAGTATAAATAGGAGTCGAGGGTATGAGAACCCTATCTTGGATATTATTATAATAGAGATCTTCTCAACTGGAGGTTTCCCCCTCAAAGAGGCCCGTGAACATTGCTTTCAGATTCAAAGCATTATTTTTGTTGTTATTCTTATATCATTTCAGTGTTATTGTGGTGAATGTTCTGGTTATATTATTGTTATTCTTCCATTACTAGCATTTTATTTATGTTCTGCATACATTTTATATCTGGTATATTACAAGTTACCATAGCACATTCCTCAACAGAAAGTCTGGGTTGATTTTTTTTTTTTCAGGGTAGAGACGTATTCCGACATCTTTAAGCCACAAAGATCTATCGTTACGCGCATAAACCCATGGTTGAGGGATTCATACATGCAGGAAATACAAGTGGTACTTAAGCACACATATTTTGGCCACCCTTGTAACCCCTGTTGGTACCCCTTTGAGTGGTTGTACATCAGACAACACCTGTGTACAGATCGACCTAGATTACCTGAAGCCCTCTGTAGATAAATCGATTGGTCGCCTGACTACTATAGTGTCACCGAGAAAAGCACTTGGGAAGATACTCTCTAGTACCTGGGTAGTACAGATAAGGGTACAGTCTATCCTCCTCAGTTAGTTCCTTGATATATTGGGCGAAGTACTACTGTTGGACCCTGAACGTATATCAGAGAACTATAGCATAGGGCAAACCCTTCTCTGTATAACCCTTGAATACCTAACCCTTGGGGATAGGAACATAAACAAATTAAAACAGACAAGATCTATTGCCGTGGAACTGTGTTCGGGTTGCCAAGTAAATATACATTTATTTCTGGTTAAGCATTTGGGCATTTCCTCTTTGCAGTATTCTTCATACCGAAGTATAACTCCGTATAAAAAAAAAGGTCTAGAATTTTTTTCACCATTATTTCAGACCTATTCCATTGCTTTAATTGCTTCGCCCTTATCATAATCATCCATATCATTTTTTCAGCAAAAAATTTTTACCCTGCCCGCCCCTTTTCAATTCCCCCATCCTCATGGCCCATACTCGTAGCCAAGACTTCGAAGCTCGCTTCAACACCTTGCAATATGGTCTCATTGAGACCCGGCAAGAATTGAAACAACTCAGTGCCAATTTTGTCGCTATCAATACAACCATGCAGTCCTCAACGAGCGAAATCAAACAAGACCTCACCACCCAACTTGAATCAGTCTTTTTGTCACTTTTCACCAAACTACATATCCCTATAGATAACGCTTCCTCTTCCTCACCCCCAAATACTGAAGGTGACCATTCCTCTCATTCCCATACCTTGTAGAACCATCACTTTCAACGTGACCTATACCTTCCACGGGTGGATGTGACCAAATTTGATGGCTTGGACCCCACTGGTTGGGTAACCCAAATGGAACATTAATTCTATTTATACAACATTACAGATGACTTGGCCAAACTCCGGTATGGTGTTCTCCATCTAGATCAAGAATGTTGGCAATGGTGGCAATGGAGAAAAAATCCGCGTCAAGGGTATATTGCTTGGACACAATTTGTGGCAGATTTTTATCAATGCTTTGACATTGACACCAACCATTTGGGCCATTTGACAAAGATGAAACAATTAGGAACAATGGAAGACTTTATAGCTGCCTTTGAGCACCTGGATTTTAAAACATAGGGCATGTCTGATGCCTTTTTTCGAGAGTGTTTTATCAGCAGCCTCAAGGATGAAATTCGGACTCATGTCCTCATGGCTCGGCATGAGAGTTGGGTGGAGGCTACCAAAGGAGATAAAGAAGCACAAAAGGTTGTATCTTCTCAAAACCGAAAACCCTCCTTCATCTCTCGCCTTAAACCAGTAAATCCCACTGCTCCCTCTGCTCCACTAAAGATCCAAAAATTGACCCGGGATAAAATGGATGAATGCCAACTCAAAGGCCTTTGTTATAACTGTGATGACAAATATTTCCCGGGCCACAAGTGTAAAGAACAAAACATTTTCATGGCCATCTCTGAGGATATTTTCGAAGAGGAGGTTGAAACTCCCCTTGTGTCTGAGTCTCCTGAAATCACTGACATAACCCCTCTCTCAGACCCTCCCGAAGTAGAACTAGTCATTTCCCTCAATGCTCTCACTGGCTTCTCCGCTCCCCAAACCCTCAAGCTAATCGGTTACATCAAGAATTGGAAGGTCATCATTCTGGTTGATAGTAGCAACACCCATAATTTTATTCATCCCCGCATTGCCCAAGAAACTCATTGCTACATCCATGCCATCAATAATTTCCAAATCGTGATTGCCAATGGTGGTTCCATGAAATGTGGAGGGCATTGTGAAAATGTGCGTCTCCAAATTGGTGACTACCACCTGAAATCCCATATTTTTTCTATCGACATGGGAGGTTGTGACATTGTGTTGGGTGCATAGTAGCTAAGGAATTTGGGTCCCATTCTTATGGATTGTAAAGACTTAACCATGCAATTCGATCAGGAGGGACACCAATAGATGTTCCAAGGCATCACTGCCAGTTCACATGATATCATTAGTTCCCATCGCATGGAAAAGATGCTCAAAAAGGGTCATTTTGGTGTTATCGTCCAACTCCATGCCATACAAGCAATACAGACACCCTCGGTACTGCAAGACCTCGAAGCCATCCTTTCTAAACATCAATTGGGTGTCTCCACTCTCTAAGGCCTCCCTCCTTCTTATGGTGTTCATGATCATTCCATTCCCCTTTTACTAGGAAGCCTTCATCCCAATATTCGTCCGTATCGTCACCCCTTTTCCCAAAAAAATGAAATTGAGAAAATGGTCTAGGAACTCCTTAATCCAGGCGTTATCCACCCTAGTACGAGCCCTTATTCGTCTCCTATAGTCATGGTCCTAAAGACAGAAGGTTCTTGGAGAATGTGTCCCGACTTCCATGCCCTCAACAAACTTACCATCAAAGACAAATTCCCCATTACTGTCATTGATGACCTCCTGGATGAATTGAGTGGCACCCAATTCTTCACTAAACTGGATCTTCGTTCGGGCTACCACCAGATATGTATGAAAGAGGTAGATATCCCCAAAACTTCCTCTAGAACTCATGAGGGCCACTATGAGTTTTTGGTCATGCCCTTTGGCTTGTGTAATTCCC
>SNQJ01S0018123.1:101390-113857 GCA_010110895.2 Picea sitchensis | reverse complement strand
TTTGGCTTGTGTAATTCCCCCTCCACCTTCCAAAGCCTCATGAATCATGTCTTCCGTCCTTTTCTCCGCCATTTTGTCTTAGGTTTTTTTGATGATATCCTCATTTATAGAAAAAGATGGACATACCATCTTGTTCATGTGGATTGAGTTCTCCATCTACTCTCTCAGCACCAAATTATCCTGAAACAGTCTAAATGTTCTTTTTGCACCTCAGAAGTAGAATACTTGGGTCATCTAGTTGGAAAAGATGGCGTCAAGGTGGATCCTAAAAATATTTAAGCTATGCAATACTGTCCTCACCAAAAGACTTTTAAGAGATTGCCTAGATTTCTAGGCTTAACAGGGTATTATTGCAAGTTTGTTAAGAATTATGGGAAGATTGCAACACCTCTCACTACTCTCCTAAAAAATAAATCTTTCACTTGGACTCCAGCCGCTGCTCAAGATTTTCAAACCTTGAAGATGGCCATGCGCACCAATCAATTCTTCGCCCTTCCTGATTTCAAAAAGACCTTTGTGTTGGAATGTGATGCCTCAGGGAAAGGAATGGTGTTGTCCTTATGCAAGAGGGTCGACCTTTGGCCTTTACCAACAAGAAACTATCTGAAAGAAATCTGGGCAAATCCATCTATGGAAACGAAATGTTGGCTATTCTACATGCCATGGATCTATGGTGTCCTTATCTATTGGGGAAACGGTTCCAAATTAAGACAGACCATCAAAGCCTAAAGTATCTTCTGGAACAACACATTTCCTCCCCAGAACAACAAAAATGGGTGACTAAACTCTTTGGATATAATTATGAGATCATTTATAAGAAAGACAAAGAAAATGTGGTTGCGGATGCACTTTCCCAAAAATATGAAGATGAAGGATCCACTTTTTCTCTTTCATTCATTGTACCAGACTGGCTCCAAGTCATTCGCTAGGAATGGATACAAGATCCCAAAAGTTCGCAGTTGATCCAACAATTGTAGTCCAATGATCCAGCTTCGCCAGGGTACTCTTGGCTCCATGAGGAACTTCGATACAAAGGCCATTTGTATTTAAGTAAACAATCAAATATTAAATCCTCTGTACTTTCTGAGCTTCATGCTACACCCACAACAGGGCACTCCGGGTTAACCAAAACCTATGACAGGGTCAAACGTTCCTTTTTATGGGAGGGCATGAAACAGGACATTCATAATTTTGTATCTGAATGTGATGTGTGTCAATGAAACAAGGGAGAAACAGTCAAATCGTCAGTCACACTACAACCACTCTCGATTCAACCTTCTATTTGGAAGGATATCTCTATGGATTTTATTACCAGCTTACCCAAATAGGGAAATAAATCCATCATCATGGTGGTTGTTGATCGACTTTCCAAGTATGATCATTTCTACACCCTTCAACACCTATTTACAACATCCACGGTGGCTCAAATCTTCATGGATCAGGTCTTCAAGCTTCATGGCATGCCACACTTTATTGTTTCTGATCGCGACCCAACTTTCACAAGCAAATTTTGGCAAGAACTGTTCAAGATACAAGGCATAGAATTGCATCTCAGCACAACTTATCATCCCTAGACTGATGGCCAAACAAAAGTTGTCAACAAGTGTTTGGAAACATATTTGAGGTGTTTTTCTTTAGAACAGAAAAATCAGTGGGCTCAATGGTTACCCCTAGCTGAATGGTGGTACAACACTTCATACCATACAACTACATGCATGACTCCTTTTGAGGTGGTATATGGAAAGAAGCCACATTCAGTTCTCTCATACTTACCGGGTGCCTCGAAGGTCCAGGCGGTTGACCTAACACTTACAGCTCGAGAGACTATTCTCCGTACCCTCAAAGAGAATTTGGTCATGGAACATAATCACATGAAGCAACAAGCAGATCAAGGTCGCTCTGAACGTCAATTTGCAGAAGGGGATCATGTGTTTCTTCATGTGTATGCTTTCATGATGTATACATGGATCAAGATCAAAACAATGATCTCTCATCTGATCATTATCAAATTCATTGATTTCACTGATCTGATCATTCTCAACTTCATTGACTTCATTGTTTTTGTTGTGAGAAGACTGCAATTTGATCATCTGTTCACATAATTTGGTCCCTCAATCTGAGATTACTATCACATATCTCATATTTCCCCCCCTTAATCGAAGATTCAATGTCTTTGATACACCATAAAGCTACATAATGGTTCATGCCACACAACATCCTCTTTATGGACAAGAGGAATATAGTTTCCTGACTCAACAAGACATTCTAAATAGATGGGGAATACAATAGCCTATGGAAATACTTACAACTTGGACCAAACACTCAGGGGTGTCATGTACAACCGATCATGCACCCAATTACAATCATATTTTGAAAAAACACAAATCCAGAATGCAGGACAGAGACAAGTCCCGAAACTTGAAGTATGACATTTCTCACTAATTTCCCCCCTTTCAATGAAAAAGTGAGAAGTCTATATAATGAGATATACCCCCTTTGAAAGTGGAAAAGGATAATCAGATTTTCTTTCGATGGAGTTTGAAGACTCGATATTCAACTCAGAATACTACATCAACTGGGCCCTAATCATACCCTATATCATCCAATCCTTAAAAACGTTCATGTTCGTCAACTATATAAATATCTCCAATCAAGTACGATTGTACTTGTGTATAAATTTGTCGATAAGAATGCTCGAATAAATTTGATTCCAAATGCCAATGCCAATTCCCTAACCATTCAAAATGAATATGTTTCCTCTTGCACTTTTGACACCTTACTGAGAGGTGATTTGTCTTCCCACAAAATATGCATGGGTTAAGATCAAAATAGTTTGACTTATCATGGCCAAAACGGTGACAGTGTTTGTACTGTATGGGTTCTTTATCCGATTGATTATCATGATCTGGAATATCTGTAGCAACATCATCATCAACAATATCCTGTACGTGTTACTTACCAATATCGTCAAGCTTTGTCTTCTTATAATCATTCAAAAAACCTCCACTCAAAAAGAAAATAGGTTTCCTATAACTAGAAATATGAAAAAGGTCATGAGCATCATTTTCATATCCTAGTCCATATCATTTTCATTTAAATCATAATTCTTCCCATGGTCGAGCAATTCTAATTTATTTTCCACATTTATCTACAACTTTTTCTGACATAGGGACTTCATCCAACTCAACTTCATGTTTATGATTGTCATCACTAGTCAATTGAGCGTCTTCATTATTTTCATCCTTGATGTCATTTTGTTTGTTAAAATCACATTGTTGGTGTCAATGGATATTTAACTCATCAGATAACATTTTGTTTTGAATTTTTAACATATCCACTTTCTTGTGCATTACCTGTAAAGAAGTAATCAATGTACTAAGAGTGCACTTGTTTATTGCAATTGTAGATTCTGTAGTTGAGTTAATTAATGTGTGCAATATTGTAAATATTTCTTTAATTATTTCCATTATGCAGAATATGGAAGAGAGATGTTTATATGTTGATGCCACAAAATTCGATGTTTGTATGTTGATGCCACAAAATTCAATTTTGTATCCTATTGTGCATGTCAGGAGTGATCATTCATTGCATGAATGCCAAAAACTACATGATAACCAATGACTTAGATGCACAAAAAGATCCTAAGACCCGCTTATTCAATTTCAGGTTCTGAACAAAAATAGGTTCAGAATGGGTCTTCTTTTCTTTCTTGTTGGAGTGAGGGTTTCTTGCAATTCCACCCTCTTACAATAATTTCAACTCAACAAAAGGGTGTTGGCTTGAACCAAAAATTCACCTTTAACACATTTGATTTCATACACCCAAACATCTTTGGTGGTTTGTCAACAAATATAATGTAAAATATATTCAACTGATATGTTAAATATATATACTATGGGAAGTTATCTCAATATATATCTTAAACTGAAATGTAATGAGTGACTTTTTCAATATATATTGAACTACTGAAATGAAAGAAGTTATTTCAATATATATTTAGAGATATCTTGTACCAAAAACCTCAATGATTTCTTACCATCAGTTAGGTTTTTGCAGTGATAAAGTGAGTCCCCATACTTAATCAACCAGATATAATATTTTGAACCAGGCAACCATAACATAATGTATTGCACCAAAAAATGACTTCCACTCTGCAATGTGTTACGACTTGGTTGGAGGTTTCTAATTTGATGAAGACCCCCCTTATCTCCTCAGGGTTGCACGACCTTCTGATCTAGGATCGATCAAGATACTGAGTCTGCTTGACTCTTTGGGTCTCTGCTACACCCCAAACCCACTTACGCAGGTCCTTTCTCCAAATGCATAGGTCGTTTGAGACCCGTAGCGTCTCTCCTAAGCATTGTTCGAACCTCAATGCCAAACAGGCACTAGCTCCTCTCTGTTAAGCCCTTTCTCCCTTGTGACTAATGGCAGTGACCATGTGCTCGAGTGAAAGGGGCATCGCGATTTTGTGTTTCATGACTTTGGGATCGCAGCTACCTCCGTTCACCCGATAGTCGAAATCGCGATGACCCTTGATCTATAGTCTAGATCTTTCCTTAATCGACGACTACAATCAAATCAACATTTTTTGTTTTGCCTCTTTAGCATCTCCTAGCCTCTGTTCTCCTGATATCTGAAATCAAGATCACCCGAGATCTACGGCTCAGATATTCCCTTGATCAACAACTATGATCAAATCGACATTTTGCGCTTCGTGACTTTAGAGTCTCCTTGCCTCCATTCTCCCGATAGCAAAAATCGTGATGGAACTAGATCAATGGTCTAGGTTTCTCCTTTAATACAACAATCATGATGACTTCGGGAATTCTTGTT
Source organism: Picea sitchensis (assembly GCA_010110895.2). Lineage (NCBI taxonomy): Eukaryota > Viridiplantae > Streptophyta > Pinopsida > Pinales > Pinaceae > Picea > Picea sitchensis. The sequence goes on along the minus strand of SNQJ01S0018123.1, from coordinate 109,021 downwards.
TCATGAAGTTGAAAGACTTGTCACCTCTGATCCTTTGATCCCCGAAATGTCGATATTTCACCCTGGAAAATCAACGGTCCAGATCTCTCGTGCATCCAACGACTCAGATCAAGTCGTGGATTCAGGCTTCATGAATTCTTAGCATTCTACCCTTTGAATCCTATAGAGTGCGAGTTAGCGAAATGTTGATCGTTCTCCATGAGTCACTCCCAATGGACGATTTTGATTCTCTAGCATTCAGATCGAACGATTGAGATATTTTCCCCCTTTCTCTTATGCTATCTTCAGAATTAGAATATCTTCTGAGTGTTCAAAGGTTTCAAACCTTTTCTTTTTCGATGAGTCTGATTCTTGGGTCCTTTATCACTATGCAAAGTGTTATTCCTCCCAATATTAGTCTTCTGAAGACTTCAACTTCCCGTGCACACCTTGCATTTCAGGGATTCGATAACTCATATTCTGAAGGATTTCTCGAAGAGAAATTCCTCTTGCCTTCCTGGCATTCTCCTTTCCTAACTCTTCGATGCTTAGTCGAATCTTGGATCTATGCACTCCTTTCACCATATCTTCACACAAGGTTTAGGTTCTTGTGGACGACTATGCATGCCTTGCACCAATCTCTTTTCACTCCTTGTAGAGGGAAAGTTTCTTGCTATCTCTTCTGAGCTTTAGAATCGAAACATACTCAATCAACAGACTCCTTGCATTCTGTGTGCACACATGCACTACCTTGACAGAAGAGAAACAATTGAAAGTTATCCTAACATACACAGTTCCATCCACTCATAATGAAATTCATTCATTCATGAGAACACAATAACAGAGAATTGCAAGCAATGTCTACACCATGCATTGGGTCAATTTTCCTCTATTATATTTATAAATGAAAAATGGTTACAACTGTAAATGAACAACAAAATCTACTGAAATATTCTCCTAACTTCTATTCCATCCAACTACTGACTAGCCTCATTTGGTGTATAAAACCTCTATTTATCACAAAATAATATTAGGGTTTCCCCTGGCTACTTGTCTACTCTAAAACTTAACCTAACGAGTATCTAGACCAATCACATTCTAGAGCAGGAGTGGAAAATCCCACTTCGCCAACAATCATTCAAGCATTCCTCAAAAGATTAATTCTGGCACTGAAGTTTAGGTGTGCTTCAAAATATCTGTTTCAACTACTATCATTGAGCTCCCATACAGATTCCTTGACGTTGATAAGTCTTGCTCCACGTGATTTCCAATGATGCTCTTGCATCATAATCCCCTTGAAAACAATTCATGGAATTCTGTCCATGAGCTCTTGTACTGACCTTCCATGCTTATGTATAGCAACTTCATTATCCCAACTGGAATCTTCTATTGGGTGTCCCTTCCACTTGACCAAATATTCAAAATAGGTTTTCCTCCTGGTGTTTTTACTGATCCTCTGACCCATGATCTTCTCCATTTGTGGCTTATCTGCTNCTACAGGTATTTGTTTCTCCCACTAGATCTTCTATTTATCTTCTAACCCCTTTGTGTCATCTTTCCTGTAAGGATACACGTATGAAACATTGAATATGGATGATATTCCCACACCATCTGGCAGTTCAATCTCGTAGGTGATTGCATCAAAATTCCTCAAGATCTTACATGGTCCTATCTTTTTCATCTTTAACTTATTATTTGTTCCCATAGGGAACCTCTCTTTTCTGACATGTGCTTGAACCTGATCTCCTACTTCAAATTTAAGTTCTTTGCGATGTTGATCAACTCTACTTTTATACTCCTGGTTAGAACTCTACAACTGTCCCCTGATCTAGCTATGGAGCTTCTACATGTTTGCAACAAAATATTATGCTCCAACACTCTTGATATCACTCGGCTCCAAGTCTCTCAACTCAGATACTCCCTTAGTTTGCATTCCATACAATATTTGGAATGGGATTTTTCTAGTGCTCCAATTTGGTGAGTCATTGTATGCAAATTATGCTTGTGGCAGAACATGATCCCACTGATTATGATGTTCAGTAACCAGACTCCTCAATAAGTTTCCCATACTTTTGATTACCACCTCAGTCTATCCATCTATCTGAGGGTGATAAGCTGAGTTGAAGGAAAAATATTTCCCCAACTTCTTCCACAATGTTCTCCAAAAATGACCAACAAATTTTGTGTCTCTGTCTGAGACAATGCTTCTGGGTAGTCCATGAAGTCCCACAACTTCCTTGAAAAACATATTTGCAGCATGTGTTGCGTCACTGGTCTTCTGGCATGGGATAAAATGTGCCATATTTGAAAATCTATCCACCACCACAAATATGGAATCAAATCCTCTTTGTGTTCTTAGCAGTCCTAATATGAAATCCATGCTTATTGCATCCCACAACCTCTCTGGTATTGGCAATGATTGATACAATCCAGTGTTCTGTATTTTTCCTTTTGCATGTTGGCAAATTCTACATCTGTTCACAAATTTTATCACTTATGTTCTCATACTTGGCCAATAGTATGAACTTCTCAACTGGGAAAATGTTTTATCATGGCCGAAATGTCCAACCAATCCTCCACTATGATTTTCCTTCAAAAGGTTATCCCTCATTGAGCATTTTGGTATGCACAATTGATTCCCTTTGAAAAACAATCCCTCTTGAACCATGTACTCTATCCACTGGCTTCTATATCTCATCACAAGGTTTTCACATGCTTCGTATGCTTCCTTTAAATCTATATCATCACAATGCATGTCCTTAAGGTGTTAAAACCCCAAGGTCGTCACATGAAATTCCTGTAGAATCAAACATCTCCTGCTCAATGCATCAACAACTTTGTTAACATTCCCAACAATATGTTTTATGACAAAAGTAAATTTCTGCATAAACGCAATCCATTTTGCATGCCTCTGATTCAATTTTTCTTGCTTGGTTATGAATTGTAAAGCCTGATTATTGCTATAAAAGACAAATTCCTGTGGGACAAGGTAATGCCTCCACTTCTTGAAGGCTTGAATTATGGCATAAAAATCCTTATCATACGTGAAGTATTTTCTGTTGGTCTCATTCCTCTTCTCACTGAAATAGGCAACATGTCTATTGTCCTGACTCAAAACTTCTCCTATTGAAACTCCACTTGCATCACATCTCACCTGAAATGTCTTTTCAAAATTCAGCAAGACTAGAATTGGTCGTTCTATTATTTTCTCCTTCAGTATATTGAAGCTCTTCTCGGCTTCCTCTGTCCATTCCAAAGAGTTGTGCTTCTTCTTCACTGTATCCATCATTGGTGTACAAATTCCACTGATGTCTATGATGAACTTCCTATAGAATCCTGCTAATCCATGGAAGACCCTTATCTCAAAGATACCCCTTGGTGACAACCATTCTTTGATTTCTTTCACCTTCTCTGGATCCATCTTCCTCTCATTTGAAGAGATCACAAAACCCAAGTAAATGAGTTATTTCTTCATAAAAGAGGAATTCTTCATATTTATCAACAACTTCTCCTGCTATAGTCTCCTCATCACTAATGTTAGGTGCCTCAAATGATCCTCTTTAGTCCTTCTAAAGATAAGTATATCATCCAGATATACAACCACAAACTTTCCAATGAAATATTTCAGTATTTCATTCATCAACCTCATAAAAGTACTCGAGGCACTTGTTAAGCCAAATGACATAACAATCCACTCATAAAAACCTTCATTTGTCTTAAATATTTTCTTCCACTCATCACCTTCTCTCATTCTAATCTGGTGATATCCACTATTCAAATCTATTTTAGAAAAAAAAATTGCTCCACTTAAAAATTCCATTAAATCATCCATTATTGGTAAAGGGAATCTATACCTGATGGTGATCTTGTTAATGGCTCTTGCATCTGTAAAAATTCTCCATCTTCCATCCTTCTTTTGACTCAACACAATTGGTACTACACATGGACTCAAGATCTCTCTGACCAAACACTTGCCTAGCAATTCTTGGACTTGGTTCTTCACTTCCTCGTTCTCTCGAGGTGTCAATCTATATGTTGCTTTGTTTGGGAGGCTTTCTCATGGTATCAAGTCAATATAGTGAATCATATGTATGATGGGTGGAAATGAGTTAGGCAACTCATCCACCACTATGTCAGCAAAATTATCCAACAATTCTTGAACTTCTTAAGGAAAATCCTCCATTGAAGTACTTGTAAGGATAACTCTGGGTTTCCTCACCACAACAAACTGCATCTCCTGTTCTTCCTTGACCTATTTCAGGAATTCCTTCCCACTCATGATAAGTATTCTTATGTTGGCCTCCTCTTTCACTTTCTTCTCCTCTATTGGTAGTAGCATGTGTGTCCTACCATTCTTCTCTAATGTCTATGTCTTTTTTTTCCCCATCATGAATGACATTCATGTCAAAATGCCATGGTATTCCCCAAAAAACATAGCATACATCCAAGGGAATTAGATCACATTGAATTTCATCTCTATATCCTCCTATCTTAAATTCAGACAAGCATTGTTTAGTAACCATTACCTGGTGTCCTTTCTGAAACCATGAGACTTTGTATGGATTTGGATGTGTAGTTGTCTCCAACTCTAATTTCTCCACCATCTCTGTGGATACTAAGTTGTCATTTCTCCCACTATCAATTATCACCTTGCATACTCTATCTTTAGTGTTGCAAGTTGTTCTGAAGAGACTATTCCTTTGCATTGGCCTTTCAACTTCTGCCTCTGGTTTTAAGATAACTTTCCTCAACATCAGGGATTTTCCATCCTCTGTTCCTTCTGCTTCAACATCTCTTCTTTATGCTTCTAAAATGTGATCTTCACCTCCTCATTATTTGTTATTCTTGAGACATTCCCAAGACACGTGTCTTGTCTTTCCACAGGCATAACATGTTACATCTCCTCCTCCTCTTATTCCTCTTCCTTTGGAAGAATTTCTTCCACCACCTTGTCTTTCTCGGGAACTTCCTCCTCTTTCCGAGTGATTATGTGGTTTCTCAATATCGTCCTTAGACTTATGTGCTCTTTCATGGGTAACTCCCTTGATTTTTTTTGGGACGAGGATTCTACCTCTCCCTCGCTAGATTTTCTTTCTGGCCAACTTCTCCTCTACCTTCAACGCAAACTGATAAGCATCCTCCACTGTTCTTACTGAAATCATATTGAGCTCATCCTGGATTTCATATCTCAGGCCATTTATATACCGGGATACTTTTTCTTCATATCTCTCTCTTTGTCCAATTCAGATGTTCTACCTATAGAATTCCTTTGTGTACTCCTTAACGGTCACCCCTTTCTGTCTCAGGTTCTGCATTTTCCTGAACAGATTGATCTGATAATCTTCGGGAATGAATTTAGCCTTCAACTTGGATACCATTATGTCCCATATATGTATCTTCTTCTTTCCTTTGATTCTTCTCTCAGCCTGCAATTCATCCCACCATAGCATTTCATTTCCTTTTAGTCTGGTGACAACATGTCTCACCCTTATTTCCTCATCGATGTCTTCATAGTCGAAATATTTTTCCATGGATCTTATCCGATCCAATATCTTTTCAGCATCTAAATTTCCTTCATGCATTGGGACCTCCATATTGGCTTTGCCTCCCAATCTGGCTACTGCTCCCAACAAGCATTCTTCGTAAACATCCTGTCCTGCAGCTTCTCCGATGACATTTTCTCCCACAGCTTCTTCGCTCTCTACATCACTGACGTCTCCAGCATCAGGTGCTCGTCTCTGTGTTGCCTCCATTGCCTATAATCTTGCACAAAGTTCTCGCATATCCATTTATACATATTGATTGGCCAAAGGTGGTTCCACTCGTCTCCTTGGAAAAATTGTGTTGACTGACTGTCACACACTGAGTACAACTTTAAGTCATTTTGTCTCCTCTCCTTTTCCTCTTGTCTGCCAGCAAAACCTCTTCTCTAATACCACTTGGTACAGACCCATCTTCTCTCCTAAGGGCTGCGTGACCTCCCGGTCTAGGATCAATCAAGATACTAAGTCTTCCTAACTCTGCGGGTCTCTACTAGACCCCAAAGCCACTTACAGAGGTCCTTTCTCCAAATGCACAGATCGTCTGAGACCCGCAACTTCTCTCCCAAGAGTTGTTCGAACCTCAATGCCAAATTGGTGCTAGCTCCTCTCTGCTAAGACCTTTCTCCCTTGTGACCACTAGCGGTGACCACACTCTCGAGTGAAAGGTGCATTGCGATTTCATATTTCGCGACCCTGGGAGTGCTACTACCTCTGTTCACCCGATAAACAAAATCACGATGACCCTTGATCTATGGTCCAAATATTTCCTTAATCAATGACTACGATCAAATCGTCGTTTCACGTTTTGCGTCTTTAGTGTTTCCTTGCCTTTGTTATCCCGATAACCAAAATCATGATGACCCAATATCTACGGCTCAGATCTTCCCTTGGTCAACGACTGCGATCAAATTGGCATTTCACGCTTCGCGAGTTTGGAGTCTCCTTGCCTCCATTCTCCCGATAGCCGAAATTGAAATGGCACTAGATCAACGGTCTAGGTATCTCCTTCGATCCGACAATCACGATGAATTTGGGACTTCGTGTTTCGTGAAGTCGAAAGACTTGTCACCTCTGATCCTCCGATCCCCAAAATGATGATACTTCACCCTAGACAATCAACGGTCCATATCTCTCCTGGATCCAATGACTCAAATCAAGTCATGCATTCGGGATTCACAAATTCTTATCATTCTACCCTTTGACTCCTCCAAAGTGCGAGTCAGAAACATGTTGTTCATTTTCCACATGTCCCTCTCAATGGATGGTTTTTATTCTCTTGTATTTAGATCAAATGACTGAGATCTTTTCCCCCTTGCTCTTATGCTATCCTTAGAATTAGAAGATCTTCTAGGTGTTCAAAGGTTTCTAACCTTTTCTCCTTCGACGAGTCTTATTCTTGGGTAATTTAACACTTATGCAAAGTGTTATTCCTCTTGAGCTTGTTCTTCTGAAGACTTTGACTTCCCACGCACACCTTGCATTTCAGGGATTCGATAACTCAGATTCCGAAGAATTTCTCGAAGAAAAATTCCTCTCACCTTTGTGGAGTTCTCATTTCATGACTCTTCGACGCTTAGTCGAATCTTGGATCTATGAAATCCTTGCACCAGATCTTCACGAAATATTAGGGTTCTTGCGGACAACTATGCATGCCTTTCGCTAGTCTCTTTGCACTCCTTGCAGAGGGAAAGTTTCATGCTATCTCTTATGAGCTTCAGAGTCAAAACAAACTTCGTCAACACACTCCTTGTGTTCTGTGTGCACACTTGCACTACCTTGATAGAAGAGAAACAATTGAAACTTATCCTAACATTCACAGTTCCATCCACTCATAAAAAAAAGCATTCATTCATGAGAACACAATAACAGATTATTGCAAGCAATGTCTACACCATCCATGTTGAAAAGTCAACAAGAAACATGTGTCTAATTTACTTTTCACTTAAATAAATTGGACAATAAATATTAATCTATTGTCTGATTTATAACTGAGTGAGTTGGAGTTGTAACAGAGTTATAAGTGTAGTTATGAGAGTTTTGAAGTAGTTTAGCTTAGTTAAGTGAGTTAATCCCAATTGTACTAGTTGTAACTAAACTTACGGTAGTGAG
>SNQJ01S0018123.1:69719-93802 GCA_010110895.2 Picea sitchensis | reverse complement strand
AGGGGGGGCTATTGTTAGAATAACTATTTAAACATTAATTATTATCATATTGTATTGTGAATAGGGTGATTAGTTGATTATAAAAAGAAATTTCAAATTAATATAATTGGTTTGACAATCATACTTGAATTATTATCATAATTCAATAAGTTATCAAGTCACGTGACATTCCAATTTTGAATGACCAAAGAATTACACATGACAAAGTGTTATAGTTCGAAAGTCCTCCAATAATTTCCAATCTACACATGCATTTGCATCCATGGAAAGGATGTCACTCTTGTGAAGTTCAATACATGTGATTAATAGTCAACATTTCATCCATAAGTCTAGCATATGAAAAACTTGGATGATCTTGCAAGGTCAAAAAAGTAATGTCTTTGTTCATTACAAAATGAATCCAATTAACTAATCAAATTATTGCATGGAATTAAATTAAAGTTGTCTATTATTGTTAGGTATAATTTTAAGGATGGAAATTTATATTAAAATGTAGAAAGCTAGGATAATCTTACTAGTAATTGATATGCAAAATGTAAAATGTTTGACAATACTTTTGTAAAAATATTCAAATTTTTAAGAATTTTATATAGTTTCTATAACATTTTGGCAATTTTTAAGGTAAAACAATATTATTCTATGGAAATTGGGCGAATCATTTTTAGAAAAAAATGAAAATTGGTGAATCTTTTTTGGGGAAAAACCAAGCAAAATTAGCCCATTTACAAAATTTAGCCCCTAAAATCATCTAAAATTACTGTACATTTCATTTAAAAAAAAATGAAATTCGTTCATCTCATTGGTATTTTAACTCCTCTAAAACAGTATTAAAGATTTCAACACATGCTTAAATTAAAATCCTTTACACTCGCTACTATCTCCCACAATCCAAGAAGTCAACTAAATCTTATATTTTATGTTTCATATCCAAATATAATATTATGAGAGAACAATTCATGGTTTTAAGATTTTATAGAAATCGTTTAAAAACCACGTTAATTATTTCCATTATGTTGTTGGAGATTATCGAATATGAAATTTTTTAATAGATAACATTTTTTTAATAGATAAAAGCAAAATATTGAAATTGAAATATGTTTGATCAAATTTAAATCTTACACACTCTTCCTAAATTCAAATTCAATGGAAATCATGCAAGATACAAGCCCAATTTTTTTTTGAAAAACAATTAGTTGATAATGGTCATCTTAAACTTGCATACCATCTCAAACCATGTTAATGATAGTGGCTTTCTAGTTGATACCAAGAAAACTAATGAATTTGAATTTCCATGGCCTATTATTATATTAAAAGAATCTCATAAAATATGTTTGTTGAAAATAATGATTATATGTACATTCATTTCAATTAAGATGTAAATGTCTATCCCCTTAATGATAGAGCTAGAGCTTGCGAGAAGATACGTATAAGTTAAGCTTAGAAGAAAGAAACATGTTATTTCCGTCTTCATCATTAAAGACAGACAATTCCATGGGCTATGTTGTTGCTAATCCACATAACAATAATAAGATTTTATATATTTATACACAATGTTTTATATATTAGTTTACAAGTTGCTTTGTATCTTCAACTACATGTAGTAATTGATGCACTTTGAAAATTACGATGTTGTTGTAACGTCTCCCGGCTCAATTGAGAAATATCATGGTGTAGAATATTTTTACGATTTAAAATTTATATTTTCTAAAATATAAAATATAAAATATACTAAAATATAAAATATAAAATATAAAATATACATGAATACAACTTAATTCAACACTACAACATAAGAATTATTCTTACATACATAGAATTCATGTACGATAGTTAAACTCATAAACACAACACATACATCAACTAACGTTCCACCCAACCATAGACTAATTGTTCTAGATATCAATAACCAATCACCTCCAACCTGAGTCTATTAATCCACAAAGAGGCTGGTCAATCATTGTTCACTCATAGCTTATCAAACTCACAACTCAAATACATATCTTCATTGATGGTCAACATGGTCACCATATGTTCTTTATATATAGAGCACTCATCATTGTAATAAGATATTCATTCATATACAATATCTTGTCTTATGACAAGTCAACATGGTATCAGAGGAGGACTGGGTTTGACTCCCTCACATGAGGGCTAGGAAAATGAGAGTTCTCCAACTATTTATAAGAAAGAAGAGTAAATTTAATTTTAAATTGAATTTTCAAAGAGACGTGTCTTTTTGGATCAATTTAATATTACTATAAAAAGACATAACAATAGACACACATATTTTTCTCTCTCACACATGGGAAGTTCTAAGGAAGAGGCCGAAGTTTCTAAGTAGTTGAAATTTTCTGAGTGTAATTACTCAGTGATGTTCTAGAGTTTACTAAAGTAATATTGCTTGAAGTAATTACCACTTGCAAAAAATTGTGCTTGTCTAATTTAAAACTAGAAAATCAACATGGTTAGTCGTACGACATCGAGTATATGATGGATGTGTGTTAGTAGAAGATGCATCATTTTAAGGTTCATTGTATATAATTGTGCACAAGATAAATTGATCTGCTCTAGGAGATGTTTTTTTGTTGATCTTGTTTTTTGTTTCGGGCACGTCATAGGTAATAGCTCTGAGAAGGAGCCATAATGATAGTTGAAGGAAGCAACATGAATCAATACTATCCATTCATATAGGTGTGAACATCCATGTAATGAATAAGGAGAGGAAGTCAACACATGTAGAGGGAGTGTTGATATTTTATGTAATTTTGGAAGTTATTCTTAAGTGTTAATGTTTCAGCATCGGGATGGCATTCTCCCGGGATTGGTCGTGGTAATTTGACCAATGGAGAATGGCCCTAACATAGTATTCTCAGAACATACGACTCAAAGTGTGTGTATTTCAACATTCGCAAGGACTGAAGTTCTTCCCGTGGCACAGATGACAACCTAATTAGGAAGAATGGTCCTTGTAGTCACAAACACTTTCTTGAGTACGTGACAACTGCGGGACACTTAGTGTGCAGATTGAAGAAGGATTTATATGGATTAAAGTAGGCACCCAAAACATTGATCCAAGTGGATATTGGTGGCCACCCACCTTTTTCAACTGGCTCAAAACAATTTTCTAGCAATTTGGGTAATTTACTATTTTTAGCAGTTTTTAACTTTCGGGGCCATTTTGAGGGAATAAATAAAGGTTTTTCGGGATAGGAATTATCAATGATATACAAAGGTTATGACTGAGCCTCCAAAATTAATATCCTTGATGATACCTTTCCAAAGAGCTATCACGCACCCCAAACGATAATCGTATACCAAAGTTACACCCTCAGGAAGTTGATACAACAAACTACCCAAAACGGGGTCCACAAAATTATTCGGTTTTCATCTTCGGGAGTTAGGGTTTTGGATTTTATTTAGGATAAAAATTCCTTTGGAGCCTCATTTGAAAATCATATTCTTGCGAATGTGAGTAGCAGACACATCTCTTCTCAAAGATAAGATGCCACCATTCTAGCGAGTGTTTCATTTATTTTTATAGTCTTTGTACATTTTCTCTCATTAATAGAAAATTGTGTATTATTGTATATTTGTGTTTATGGTTTCATATTTGATACATTTATTTTATATTATTGGATATCCGGGATATCTTTGTACATTACTTTATTATATCTCTACTCTCATTTTGTGCCGAAAATAATCTGGATCAGTGGTATTGGAGCATGCTGCTCTTGATCATTTTTCAATGCATATCCCTAATGAGGTCTGAGTATAGCAAGTTGGGTCTCAATATTGTCTCTCTTAAAGACAATCTCTCTCACACATCCAAGAAACCTTCCATGGTGGAAGAAAATAAAAACGACAGAGTAGATGATTCTGTTAATATGTTGCTTGAGTAATCTTTCATGCGACAGAGGGACAAAATGATGGATAATTTTCCCCACATCGTTCAACGCATGTCAATAACAATAGGCACATCTTCATCAATAGGGCACTTTGGAAGTACCTCATATTTCAGGGTACAAGTTAATTTTGATATTCCCAAATTTGAAGGACAAATAGATGCAGATGTCTTAGAAAAATGGTTAAATATGCTAGAAGGTTATTTCTTTGTTTATAATTTCTTTGACAGGGAAAATATCACCTTCACACTCCTTAAGTATCTCCCCCATGTCAAACATTCATGGGAAACTTATTCGGAGAAAAGTTCCACAGAGGAGTCTGAAATATATGGGCTCGAGCCCACTTGGGAGTTTTTTGTGGATGCAGTAAAGGAACAGTATTACCATGTTGGAAAATATGAGGACTAGTACATGAGATGGAACGCACTTCGAAAACAGAGGGGCCAAGAAGTTATGGAGTTCACCAATACCTTCCATACATTGCGCACCAAGATGGGTATCAAATATTTCGAATGACATTTTGTTCTAAAATACTGTGGGGCTCTACACAGATACATCCAAACTGAAATGGATTTTCTAGACATCTCATCACTCAGTGTTTCTTATCGATATACAGTTAAAATTGAGAAAAAATTTAAGCACCAGAACAAATGGGAGTTTGGGTATACAAATACACAGCAACCAAGGTATGATAAAGACGTCCCTAACAAAAAGTGTCCTGAAAACCAGTCCAAGACAGAGGAAAATAAGGGTCACAGAAAGACGAAGAAGGACACTGGAAAATGGTGTGATTTTTGCAAAATCCCCTGGCACAACACCGATGAATGTCACTGAAAGAAGTCATTGGTGGTCGAGATCAAAGACAAGGAGCTAAATCTTGATTCAAAATATGATTAAGAAAATATTGATAGAAGATATATCATTGACGCAGACCCTACTACTATTGTCGCGACTGCAACAATTCAACCAGAAGAACCCACATATCCTTAAGAGGGGGAGCACCTTTCTCATTCACATATGTGGGTGAAGGGGACCCCACTGCATTTTATTGTTGATAACGGAAGCTAGAAGAAACTCATCTCAGCAGAGATCATCAAGCAGTTGGGATTGTCAATAACACCACACCCGCAACCATACAACATTGGGTTTCTTCATGTCAGCCAACAATGTTGATTGTCATACAATATCCAATACTTCAAGTATGAGGTATTATGTGATTTTTCCCTGCTGGATGTCTGTGATGTTCTCTTGGGCCAACCATATATGTGGAAGCACCATGTTATCTATGAGTCTCGACCACGTAGTGTCATTGTTACTTTGGAGGGTCATATCTACAGAAAACTAGAGGTAGTTCCAACTAATTTCCCACCTAAACAATGTCGCAAGGTAGTATCTCTTACTACAAAATCCATCTTCTTCACAATCTATTCAAAAGGTGAATAGAAGGATATTGTAACCACTACAGTCTCGGCCCAAGCAACTTCTATCCAAAAGAAGCAGGTTGACAAGATTGTAGCAAAGAGTAAATATTCCTTCTGCACACATGCATCTCATGTATCCAGACTAGTTAAAAAGGTCCAACCCTTCCATCCACAGGTTCGTGACAACCTACAACAAGCTAAGAGGTGCAACTTCTCCAATAATGCAAACAACTCATCAGGATGCAGATTGAAAAAACATTTTCCCCTTTCCCCCAGGAACTCTAAGTAATGGATAAAATTTCTTCCTAGGGAGGGAGGATTTATCCAAGTGGATATTGGTTGCCACCCACCATTTCCAACTAGCTCAAAATAGTTTTCTAACAATTTTGGAAATTTATTATTTTTAGCAGTTTTTAACTTCTGGGGCCATTTTGAGGGACTAAAAGAAGGGTTTTCGGGATACATTTTCTCAATTATAAACAAAGTCTTTGAACGAGCCTCCAAAATTAATATCCTTGATGATACCTTTCCAATGAGATATCATACACCACAAATAGAGATCATATGCCAAAGTTACACCCCCAGGAAGTTGATACACCAAACTACCCAAAACATGGTCCACAAAATTGTTGGTTTTTCATCTTATGAGGTTAGGTTTTTGGATTTTCTTTATGACAAAAAGGACTTTGCAGCCTCATTGTAAAATCATCTTCTTGTGAATGTGAGTAGCGAACACATCTCTTCTCAGAGATAAGCTGCCACCATTCTAGTGAGTCTTTCACTCTGTATTTTTACAGTCTTTGTACATATTTGCTCATTAATAGAAAATTGTGTATTATTGTATCTTTGTGTTTATCGTTGCATATATGATATATTTATGTTATATTATTGGATATCCAATATATCTCTGTACATTTCTCTATTATATTTTCACTCTCATTTCGTGTTGAAAATAATCTGGATCATATGAGGAAAATATATCTCACAGTGTAAGAGAAAAAAACTGGCTCTTGATTTTGAGATGAAATATTTCAGGATGATGCATTACTTTTTGGGTCCCAAGGTATGAGAGAGAAAAGATGAGATCATTCTGAATCAAGGGAAGCATACAGTAGAAATATTGAAGAGGTATGGGTTGTTGGATTGCAAGGAAATGGCTACACCTATGGTATCAAATATGAAGTTGTTGCAGGATATGACTTTAGAGACTGTGGATGTTAGTTTAGACAGGGAGATGGTGGATTCCTTGATGAACATGAAGAACACAAGAAAAAATATATGTTTTACAGTGAACACCCTGAGTCAATCTATGGAGCAGCCCAGGTAGGTTCATTTGGTCATAGAAAAACATGTTATGAGGTACCTTAAGGGCACATTGGATTACGTTCTCAGGTATGTGACAGACCATGAGTTCGGGTTATGTGCATATTCATATTGATATTGGGCCGATAATATTTCTAATCAGAAGAGTACTTCAACATATTTCTTCTTTCTAGCCTCCAATATAGCTTCATAGAGTAACAAGAAGGAGTTTTTTGTAGCACTCAGTACGACCAAGGGAGAGTATGTGGCATAATTTGCAACAAGTTGCGAAACAATGTGGTTTCGAAATTTTTTGACTATTGGACTGAATTTTGAATTATAGATAATACCTACAAGAAGAGGATGATGATACTTGTTCTGCAGAAAAAGTGATGAAGTCAAAAGGTTGAATATTTTGTTGATAATAAATGTTGGAGAGGGAGCCAGATAGTTAGTTTCATAGGGAGTTGGGTACTACAGTAAGGAGCAGGAGGCTCTGCCAGATGCAAGAATAATTCATGTGCGGTGCTCAGTATGGTTGAAGTTGATTATGTGGCAGCATGTGTAGCAAGTCGTGAAACCGTATGGCTTCGAAACATGCATACTATTTCACTGAATTTGACTTGTGGGTAATACCTACAAGAAGTGGATGATGAGACTTGTTTTGGAGGACAAGTTATGAAGTCAGTAGGTTGAATATTCAATGATATTTAGTGCTAGAGGGGGAGTTGGACGGTCAATTCTAGAGGGAGTCGGGTACTAAATTAAGGAGTAAGAGGCTCCGTCAGATGCAGAAAGCAGTCATCTATGGTGCTTAGTATGGTTGAAGTTGAGTATTTGGCAGCATGTGTAGTGGCAGTGTGGCTCTGAGAACTTATGTCTAGGTTATTTGGTCTCGTAATGGAGGTGACCTGCATTTGGTGTGACAACCAGAGTTGCATGAAGTCATAAAAAAAACTTGTGGTATATGAAAGGTAGAAGTATATAGAGATCAAATATTACTATATCAGGGATATAGTGCAGAACGGAGCAATGAGGCTCCAGTTTCGTGACTACAAAGGATCAAGTTATGTACAAGTTTACCAAGCCGTTTTCGAGGATGAAGTTTGAGTAATTCAAGGACAATCTTGGGTTGGTCCCTCTTTAATGTGAGTGTTCTCATCCAACATGAAAAACGACTGGCACTAAGACATGTGGAACTCATATAGCATGAAAAATTTATGGCACTCAATGTTCTCATACATCATGAAAAATGGTTGGAGCTGAGAAAATTGAAACTCATCTAGCATGAAAATGTGTTGGCATTGAGTTTTATCATCTAGCATGAAAAAATTTGGCACTAAGACATGTGGAACTCATTCATCATGAAAAAGGGTTGGTACTGAGTGTTCTCATCCAACATAAAAAAGGCTTGGAAATGAGACAGGTGGAACTCATCCAACATGAAAAAGAGTTGGTACTCAGTTTTCTCATCTAGGATGAAAAAGGGTTGGCACTAAGATAGGTGGATCTCATCCAACATTAAAAAGGGCTCACACTAAGACCAAGGGTGCACATGATAAGGTATTGATACATTGAAAGGATTGGATGTCCTGGGGACATGTTGTAGCTATTGAGAGCTACCCAAAAACCTTGGTTGCATGGGGTGAAGTCATGTTTCACTATGGATATCCAAGGATGTATAGATTCACATGTTCAACAGTCAATGGATGTGATCTCGTGTGGTATCAAACTTGGAGTCTATGTCTGGAAAGAATACCTTCCTAGTTCAGAGGGAGTGATGGATTCAGATGTTATCGCATGGTAGTGGACGTCATGATGACATGTTGTAGGCATTGGAGAGATACTCATTGGCCCTAGATGCATGTTGAAGAGATGAGGTACATATGTTATTTCAGGGTACTGGATGTCATGCATAAGATATCCAATTTTTATGTGGGAATTTGGATAGTCTCATTATGACATGTTGTAGCTATTGGAGAGCTACCCACTAGCCCTAGATGCATGATGTGAAGTCACAAGGGTGCATGTGGTAGTGGATGTCCTGGGCACATGTTGAAGTTATTTGAGAAATACCCACATACCTTTGATTAATTGGTTGTTAAGTCACAAGGGTACATATGATGAGGTACATATGCATTACGAGGTAATGGATTTCATGGTGACGTATTTAAGATATTTGAGAGCTACCCACAGGTAATCTTCAAAGGTAACCTTCACAGGTAATCTTGGAATAATGTAGAATGTATTTGTCCCTGAGAGGGAGCGTTGATGTTTGGCCAGCATCGAAAAGACATTCTACTACATTGATAATTAATAATATGATTATTAATTATTAATAAATATTAGTAATGTAATAATATATTTATAATATAAAGTATAAATATATATAATAAAGTATAAAGTATAAATATAAAGTATATTTATATTATATGTTTAATATAATACAAAGTATAAATATGTTTATTACCCAAGCGACACATCTCTTCATGGATGGTCACCATGGTCACCATATGTTCTTTATATATAGAACACTCGTCATTGTAATAAGATATTCATTCATATATAATATCATCTCTTATGAAAAGTCAACGGAAAATCCTTGACATTGAAAGGCTAGCAAGTCTATTAATGTAAAATCTAATCATTTAGTTATTAATAAAATCACACCACTGTTGTAGACTGACTGGACATAAGAGTAATGTTGATAAACTCCATTGGAGAGGAAGGGGGTGCTAAGAGTCCCAGGTTAAGGGGATAAACCTAAGGGGCTTAGGTCAAGGGAAAATTTTAATAATATTTCTTAAAATATAATTTACGGGATACATTATACTATCCTAAGTTCCCAAAGAAAGGGAACGAAACACCGAGTGGGCTCAAGGAGGGGACCATATGGTGAAAAGTTTCATTTATGTGCATGCAATTATATTGGAAAAACCTACTGTATTTTCCCAATGTTTTCTATCATTCTAAGGATCATTCTCTCATGTTTACGCTTCCATCTATAATCTGCACCTGGTTTCTATCCCTCACGATACCTATACTTGGAAGCTTTGTAATTTCTTGTAGCAAGTTTTATTGTAGGTTTGAGTAGAAGAAGTGGGTTGTAAGGCATCTGTGCGGTTCAATAAGAGGGACTTCAAGCCCATAAGAATCATATCTAAGTGAGAGAAGTGTGGATAAAGAGGCAAGTTGTCAAGATCATGATCATTCTCTCTAGGTGAGAGAAGTGTTGTTAAAGAAGCAGACTGTCAGGATCATAAGCATTATTTCTAGGTTAGATAATTGTTAGGAATTGTTTTCCCAAGGTGCCAAGATACAACCATAGGGCTTTGTGACTTTCTGTCAAGTCGCTTTTTGAAGATCCAGAAGGGAAGTAGGGAAGCCGAAGGAAATTTGATCAAAGAAGGGTCACACGTCCTCTGGTGGGATAGACATGTGGGTAATAATAAATTGTAGATTGGATGTTAAAATTAGAACCTGAATTGGATTATTGCTATGATTGAGAGACCTTCACCAACTGGATTTTAAACCCCATACTGAGGGTGACCTGCTCCTTTCTTATGAGCATCAGAGTCTAAGGATGGGAGGAAATTTGGAGGTATTCATGCAGTTGATGTCTTATTTTATTAGATAAGTATATTTATTACTCAATGTAATCGAATTAAAATGAATTTATAAGAGCATGTGTTTACATCTATGACTGTTTATGTTTGCTTAATGAATACAAAGGTTCTTTCATTTCAACGTTATGTGCTTGAATAATGGGGAAATTGTAGGAATGGTTGTTTCTTGTGGATGCATTTATGGTTAGACATGTCTGTATATTTGGAGTAAACATTTTTTTTATATTCATGGTACCTCGTGGTACAATGAGTATTTTGGAATGACCGGGTAACCCACAAAATTTTATGTAATAGAGTAAGAACCTGTAAGGGATATGAAATTTATAGTAAAGTTGTTGCGTTAGAGGCCCAATAAGGTCGATAAACTTGGTATCCTTCCCTTCTTATTAATAGAAAATGTTTGCGAGGAATTGAATCCTTGATCGAATGTTATAAAGCAAGAGTATTACTTGATATAAATGGATTAAGGGTACAAGGAAGCTAAGTTAAAAACCAAACAAAATGATCCAGCATGAGGTTGTGGGACTGCTAATTCCAAAATATTAAGTTATAATTCAACTAACATTGAATGAAATCAACGATCCTCAATGGTCCTTGATCCCTAAGCTGAGAGTCAATCTCATCCATCCAAATATGGACTAGTTACCCATCATAGTCCCTTGTAAATCCATGTGATATTTGTGCCCATTGGATATGAGAAAAGTTCAATGTCAATTGTCGATCAGTTACGTAAATCTCAAGAGGGATTTCTGAGACCCAGAGCAATAGAGCACCAAACCCCAAAATAATTCTAAGTCTGATCCCTTTTGGAAGTCCCAATACTTCGATGTCCATGGAACAAGGTTTCACCACCTAGTTTCATACCTTTAGCTATAATAAGCCTGAGAGAGAGAGAGAGGGTGAGGTCAAAATGACACACTGTTCCAACTTGGTAGCCATGGTGTCATGGAATGGACACTTATCAACATCTGGTTGTGGGAGAGTTGAGTGTGGAACCCTCGTCAAGAATAGGCGTTGTGGTAAGTGTGACAAATCTAAGCCATTGGATATAACGGTGGGTGAATCTCCACTATTGATATAAGTGGATAAAAGTTAATCGAATCCTGGTTCAGGAGACTGATAAAGAGTTGTGGTCCCAATGTCTTCTGTTACCCGACGGTGGCACGTGTCATCCTTATATTTTCGCACGATGGACAAATCTCCACCGTTCTTGTTTGCATAAGATCAAGAGTCATAATACTAGGATTAATCTATCAATCACTTGGATTAAGTTAATTAATCAACTCAAAATCCTCGGGACGTTGGGCACCGTGGGTTTCTCATAATCCGATGATTACCTTACTTAATTATGATATTAACTTGATTAAATATTTCATAATTACCAGACCATGGACTGCGGGGAGTTTTAGTGTGCATGAGACCAATAAATAGTAGTGGTCCTAATGCCTATGATTACCTGGTGGCATGACATGTTGTGACATGATTGGTGCCATGTGTCATGTGGAATTGGAAATATTGGACAGGGATCTATGNTGGAGGAAATGAGTTCCACGTGTCGAGTTGTATGAGAGACACATGTCACATCGATTTAGATGGTGTCATGGTGTGTGAATGTTATCTAGAGCCTATGTGTCGAGTATGAAACATGTGGGACGTAGAGGTCATTGAATTGGCATCTCAATTATTGATCGTTGGATCTGAACATTGAGATATCTCAGTCGATGATTACTTAAACAACTTAGTATTTTTAATCTTGAGATTAATTTAATAGTGTCCCATAATCATCGAACCATGACCATCATGAAAATTTTTGTAGCAAGTGTTAACCACTTGGAGGGATTAGGGTCTGGTGGAATAGGTGGCAAGTTCCATTCCTACAACCACGACTATGCTAAGGGTGACCTATTCTGACACGGCAATGCCAAATCAAGTGGGAATGATGACATGGAGCCATGTGTCAGTATGGAGGCATTTGGCCAATAAAGGTCCAGAAACTTCGAAGGGCCATAACGTTGATCCAAAAATCCATTCTGAGAAAACTTATTGTCATTGGAAATCTCTTGGGGAACAAAAGACGACGGTGTCATGTTAAAAGGGATTCAATGAGGTTAAGGAAAATCCAAAATTTAATACCCCATCCCTTAAAATGGTACTTATGGGGTTGGGTGTGTTACACTCCTCATTGCTCATGCACAAAACCTGTCTATATAAAATTTTCTTGCTACCCATATGAATTTCCTCTCCTTTTTCTTTCTTTCTTGATTCACACACTTCCTCAAGATGATTGTACTGAACCCCCCATGCTCCCAATAACTATGGGATCTGACCACTCACACCCACCCTCTTACATGTATTCAATGATTGGCTTTGGGAACACTCAATTGGAAATTAGAAGGTTCATATACCAATCAGAAATTTAGGATAATGGGTTGAATTAATATTCATGGATAATTCCTCATTGCACCCCTCTTAAGCATTCTCTTATTCTCTCCCCTCTCTTGTGGATTAATTCAACTTCCATCTCTATCCATGTCCAATTAACAATTGGCATCAACATTTTATAATTAAAACATAGGAATACAATTTTCATATTACATCCCTTGTCCGTAGCCACACATTGTATCTATTATTAAGCATCAATTAAAGTGGCTATTATAGTGGGGATGTTATGTAACTATTATTTTGCAAAAAATGACACCATTTTTGTTTGTTGTTAGTGGTAGAAATTTACTTAGAATGCATTATTTTTCACTTGGGAGTCATAATATTTTGTTTTTTTTAATTGTTATATATAATTTAACTCTAAATTATATATTTTTAATTCCATAAAATTTTATTTAAAAACACATAACATAACATTGAAATGGGTCATGAGACAATAATTTCCAATTGTAACACACTTTTTTTCTAAAGTTTTAAAGAAAAGATGAACAACACACAACTATTAGAGATCATAAGTGGTAACAACCTTAGCTTTGGGGAGAAAAACATTAACTACATGAAAACTATAGGAAATTGTTGATGAGTGTCGATGCTAATAGATTGGCCCTGCCAAGAAGTAACACCAAAGTGAATCAAGATATTGATCTGAACTCAATCAGATATTTTATATTAGTGATGTTAAATCTATTAGTAACAAGCCTACATAAAGAGTTTTTATCCCCAACCCTAGTATTTTAATGTATATATTAAAATCCAACCACAGTGGTCACAAAATCAGACAGGAACATCACATTGTAACTTCAATATCCACCTTCTATTATTGTTTCTCTCTAATCAATTTTTTTCTAAATATTATCTTCTTCTAGTAGATCTATTTATTTAGAGACACATGGAATCCTTTCAAATTCACCCTCTCTTATCTCAAATTGAAGGTAATTGAGCTTCTTATTCCTGTTTCTCCATGTTTCATCCTTACAATGTTGATTTGGGGAAGGAAAAAAAATGATGTCATGACCATTGAAAATTGATTTTCTAGACATGGACATCAAGAGTTAATGAACTAGAAATAATGGTAAGTAGTCGTTAGATAATAAGTACAAGAACTAATCAATACATTCACATACATTCATTGCACTTGATAGTGAAGTAACTTGTACATAAAAATTAATACCTACACCTAACATAGACATAGATATACAACATGTTTGGGGCCCTAATTACCTGTAGATTCCAACTACGAATTATAAGATTCCACTAAATAATTAATTACTTGTAGCTTCCAACCACAAATTACAACCAGATTTAGCTACTTCATATTAAAATTAATTAAATTCATCTACAGTATGATACTAATGACATGAATTCAACTTGAAATAACTCAACATAAAAACATATAATCTTGTGGAACAACAAATTTAATACACATCAATTTAACTCATAAATACAAGACAATAGCTAATAAACACTTATCTTTTAAAAATGTTATGAAACTAGCTACTTAGGACAGACGTTCCACCCAAACATAGACTTGTTGCTCCAGATCACAATAGCAAGTTACCCCTGAGATGGCGCTAGTAATCCAAGAAATAGAGAGATCTTTCACTTTCCACTCATAGCCCAAAAATCCCACAACCCACTGATATTATCCTACAACTATCCTGATTTTCCACTAGCTCTCTCCCTCTTGACCTTATCAATCGAAGGAATGTAGAACTTCACTTATCTCAGTCCTTTAGGAATCCCATTCATTTATCAAGGTCTCTCTAACACATGTAATGATGAATCACTCCGCCAGGAACTCAAGGGAACTCACTACTAGGAAAACTATCAACAAAAATAGCAAGAAAATCTTGTTGTTATAGTGGAGGTCACATAGGAGTTCACTCTTCAGGACCGAGAACATATCTCTTCAGTATTAATCTCTGAAACAATAAAAAAACACTCCATCATGCTCTAGAATTTGTCCTCCAGGGTTGTTCCAGTTCCAATCTCTCATTTTTTTCTCTCTACTTCTTTTTCATGCAAAACTTTTGATTTTCTAATACAAATTTTCTCTCGTTTGGCTTTCTTTATTGACTCACATACTTTCATAGTATGATTGTACTCATCCCCCATGCTTCGAATAACTATGGGATGTGACTTCTCACACAAACTCTCTTACATGAATTCAATGATTGGATTTATGGACACTTGATCACAAAACAAAGTTTAATACATCGTCATAATAAAATTCAGAAATGTAGGTGGAATTAATAGACATTCGTATTTCAACCCCGATCTCTACCCATATCCCCTTAGCAGCCGACATAAAATTTTATTATTAAAATTCATAAATACATTTTTCATATACATCGCTTTGTTTAAAGCCACATTATATCTATATTATCCATTAATTAAACTCGGGATTATAGTCAGGATGTTACAACACTCCAATTTGTAGGGTGTAGGTTAGTAAATTGGTTTGTTGAAAGTGACTTGGTCCAAGAACTAAATTAAGACATAGGAGGGATATAGAGTCCATAATTTGACCATAGGTTGGTTTCTTTGTAGTGTAGTTCGGTAGGTGGAACTATTAATTTTTAGTATATATATATTTTTTAAAGTAAAAAGAGAGAGGGGATCCTTCATATTATATCATAACGAAATAGACAGTTGTCCCTGGGCTGCCAGTTGTTCTGCCAAAAAGTGGAAACCATAACAGTTGGCAGCCCTGGATGACAATTATCAAAAAAGCCAGACTGCCATCGACCATGCCCGGATGAAACCAGGACAAGTGGCGATCGAGAGTCTGCAGGATAGTCCCTGACAAATGAAACTAAAAAGAAACTAAACATAAAAGAGGAGTTAACAGACATAACCCCCAAGAGAAGTTGGGAAACTAACCAAAACCGGAGGGCAGATCTAGTCACATTGTTACCCGTTGAGGTTGTCATTGTTGGGGTCATCACTGGGGATCTTGTTCCAAGATGGCAAGGCATAGAGTATCGCACACGTCGAAAACAAATTCTTTGTTGGAATGTCTGAGAAGGCCTCATAGAGTATGTCCATGCATTGACTGATGAGTGTGCTACGATAGGCTTGGTATTGCATGAGGTGCCTCAAATTGAGCACCAAATCAAGTTGCTCCAGGTGGAAGAAGGGCGGAGGGACACACCATTCATCTGAGGGTGTTGGAATAGGAGGTGGCATGATGACTTTTCCACCCTCCTTCACCGTTTTCCCATCCAATGCATCCTCTTGGTGTCCATACCCCACTACAACCCATGTTCCCTCCATCACGTCCTCCAGGTGTCCCTTTTTCGTGATTCTCTCCCCATCCCTGCCTTCTTCTCCCGTCCTTGTGCTCCCTGGTGTGCATTTTAAGACTGTGGGTGGAGCAAGCTCCACCGAGAGTAATTCATGCTGGGCCATTTGGAGGTACTCATCCAGGATTTCCTCCTTAGTGTAACAAACGGGGAAGTCCTCCACAGGTGAATCCATATTGTTTGTCCCTGCATCTACCTGAATTTCATTCCCAGGGAGGGTAATTGGAGGCGCACGTCTCATGAATGAAAAATTCTCTGGAGGGAGTTGAATTGCCTCTTTTAGGATGACCTCCTCCAGCAAAACAGCTGGACGCTCCCAGGCCATTGTGTCTCTATCATCACAGTGATAAATTGGATCTTTTTGGGTGTGAGCAATTGAAAGTGCCTGCTCCAGTTTTTGCAGTCGTTTCTGCCTTGCATCCAGGGCATACTAGGTTGGGTCGTGACGTGGCTTTCCCCAGTCCCTGGGCATCGTGAGGATGAAGCTAATGGCTAATTCCTGGTGGATGCAACAGAGGCTTCTCCCAAGCTCCAGAATGTCGACCTGGTGCGAGCCAGAAAAGGAATGAAGAGAGAAGATGCAGATGCAGAGGTAGATAAAAACTAGAGGGTGTGACGGGACGACCTCCATAATCGTCTCCTGAGCATTGAATTCAATGGACACAAGACTATTCACATGAGTGAAGTGTCTCATGGTTGCGACCTTGTAGTAATGGCTAACATCCATTCTTAATGTTGAGGGGATGGGAGCCGACCACCCTTATTTATGGCTTGGCCAGTTCCTATGGGATGTGGCACATATGTGCGATGTGTCACCCCATCCGAGAAATTTTTAGTATATTGAATTACATGAACTAATTAAATTTGTTAATTATATTCCTTAAAGGACCTAAATTTGTATCAACACATTGGCATATAATTAACAATTGAGTTAATGATATGTTTATTTATTTACATCCCATTGTTATATGAATTTGCAAGTATGTGTAGATGAAAACAATATAAATGAGGGAGGTTTACTCTCAAGTACTTACTTCTCATAATCCTAAATACTTGGAGACATTCATGAGTGAATATGAGTTCCATTGGAAAGGGTTATTTCATAGTGCATTTCCATTACTACATTTTTGATTCATTAACACTTGTATATATAAATGAATTGGAACCAACTTTTATAGTTTCATTATATATATATATAACAATTAAGTGTAATTTTGTTATTTTAGTGATGTTTAAAAATGAAAAATCAAATGCAAAAGGCTATAAGAAAATGAATTATATTGAGAAAATTTTCATTTTTTAAAAAATCTATCAATTCACAATCCAAAATCTTAACCTCAAATTAACCTTAAACAAGAAAAACATAGTAAAAAAACAAAACATTTAAAAATAAAATATTTAGAAATAAATTACAGCAAGAAAAACCGAAACATTATAAATAAAGCAAAAGACAAAACATTCCAAAACAAAATGTTTAGAGATAAATTAGTTGTTTGTCGTTTGGGTGACCTGATGATATCTTTTTATAATGATATAATATATATTTTTTAATATAATATAATTATTTTATATTTTATAAGGTGTATATA
Source organism: Picea sitchensis (assembly GCA_010110895.2). Lineage (NCBI taxonomy): Eukaryota > Viridiplantae > Streptophyta > Pinopsida > Pinales > Pinaceae > Picea > Picea sitchensis. The sequence goes on along the minus strand of SNQJ01S0018123.1, from coordinate 76,215 downwards.
TTATTAATTTTTTTAATATAAAAAAGAAAATATATATTTTTAATGGTAAAATATATTGTAATGAGATATTCTTAAATAAATTATAAATAACTACATGTATTAATATTTGTTTGACAACATCTAAAAAATTAAATCAATTTGGATTCATGTTAAATTTAGAGTGTATTTAGAAAAATTAATTTTTTTTAAGGTTTAATTTTTTTATCATTTAATATGAAGGAATTAATACATGACCTCAAATTAAATGATAAAGAAATTTACACTTTAATAAATTTGATTACTCTAAATACCTCATAATTCTGGGTTTAAAATGAATCTAAACTTGTTATAATAATAATAAAAATGTAAAAAAATATTTATACAATATATATATTATAAGATTTTTAAATTCTTCCTATTTAAACATATTTCAAAATCTATTTTAAACAATAAAATTTTGTTACATTGCTCATACAATTAATATAAATATAAAAAAAAAAGATTAATATACATCTGTATTTTTATAAGATTTGAGTTCTTCCCAACTGAAAGTATTTCAAAAAGTAATATAACGATAACCAAAAATCTATTTATATACCTCTGTATTTTTATAAGAATTGAGTTCTTACCAACTGAAAATATTTCAAAATCTATTCTAAAGAATCAACCAATTTGCATTAAAAACATTGATCCTTTGTTTTAAAAATGAAAATTAATCTGAACTAATTTTAACATCATTTCGTTAATATAATTTTAATATGTTATATTGTAATTAGGGCGGGGATAAAGTTTAGGAATTTTACCATAAGGGCCTTCCGGCCTTCCGGCTTTGGATATGAGCAGCTCTCAAATTGTATGGATGAAACGCTCTCAAGTTGTTTGTACTTTCCGATCCATGTTAATTACCGGATGGACATGGTTGATTGCAAAGGGCAAGATACATATTGAAATCTTTTACTTCCAATAGTCTCCAGATATGTGGAAATCCCAATCGTCTCCTAACATCAGGTTAAGGCTGAAACCTCCGCTTCACCAATTTTGTATTAGAAGCTCAGTAGCATCGACAAACAAACCTCACACTAGCACCAATTAGATTCCATTCTCTAGTTGAGCCTCGACTGCCACATTAAAAACAAGCAACGTGTCCTTAGATAAACAATAATAATAATGCAAGTTCCATGTGCTAAAATGGTTAAATAGCAGCCACTGAAGCAAGAGACGATTATTGTTTATTTCCATCTTAAATCAATGGAGCAGATGATCAATGGTTGTCACTTCGCCAAGAATAAATAATTTATGCATATACTAAATTAAATTTTCCACTCAATAATTAATTAATTATATTTAGCTTTCAACTATGAATTACAACCAGATTTAACTATTGCTCATTACCATTAATTAAATAAATGTACAATACCCTAAAAATGATATGAATGCAATTTGAAATAACTCAACACAAAAACATATAATCTTGTGCTAACTCAACAACTTAACATATAAATCCAATACACAAAAAATTGTCTTTTAAAAATGTTATGCAATGAGGATGTTCCACCCGATGATAGACTTGTTGGTCAAAATTGTGATAGCAAGTTACCCGTGATATCGGGCTAGTAATCCCCAAAATAGGTTGGTCTTTCACTTTCCACTCATAGCTCAAATAACAACGAACACTTGTTGTTATAGTGCAACTCACATAAGAGTTCACTCTTCAGCATTGAGAAGCTGACTCTTCACTATTCATTTCCAAAACAATAAAAAAAAGTTCCATCATGCTCTAGAATTCGTTATATCTCTCATTTTTATTTGCTCTACTTGTTGTTCATGCAAAAACATTGATTGTCTAAGACTATTGTGGCTTCCCACACAAATTTCATCTCCTTTGACTTGATTGCTTGCTTGATATGATTGTACTCAGCCCCCATGATCTGAATAACTATGGGATGTAACTTCTCACACCCACCCTCTTACATGCATTCAATGATTGATTTTAGGGACACTCAATCAAAAAATAGAGTTTAATATATAGTCATAATAAAATTAAGGAATGTGGGTGGAATTAATAGACATGCTTATTTCCCTCTTTGACTCCTCTTAGACATTCTTTTAGACCCTCCCCTCTCTTGAAAATTAATTCAGCCAGTATCTCCCTCCATATCCCCTTAAGGCATCACATTTTATTATTAAAATTCAGAAATACATTTTGCATGCACATATTTTTTGTTGTAGCCACATTATATCTATATTACACATTAATTAAATTGAGGGTAATAGTGGGGATGTTACAACACTGGAATTTGTAGGGTGTAGGTTAGTAAATTGGTTGGTTGAAAGTGACTTGGTCGAATAACTAAATTAAGACATAGGTGGGCTATAGAGTCCTTAATTTGACCATAAGTTGGATGCTCTTAGTCTAATTTGGCAGGTGGCACTATTAAGTTTTAGTATATTGAATTATATGAACTAGTTAAATTTGTTAATTATATTTCTTTGAATACCTAAATTTGTATCAACACATTAACATATAATTAACAATTGAATTAATAATATATTTCTTTATTTTCATTCCATTGTTATATGAATTTGTGATCATGTGTAGATAAAAATAATCTAAATGAAGCATGTTTACTCTCAAGTACTTCAAATAATCTAAAATTGTTGGAGACATTCATGTAAATTATAAATTATCAAGTTCACATATAAATCATTATCATAATTTGGCCAAGCTATCTTTACAATGAAATTTTAAATACCTCTTATCATTATATATAAACCATTATCAATTTCAAATATCTCTCTTGCAACTTTATTTTGTAAATTTAAGTTAAAAATGTCAATTTCACCTCCATCCGAAAGGGTTAGTTCATTGTTATTACTACATTTTGATGCATTGACACAAATCTCTTTCTTTCAGTTTATTTGCATATAGAAATGCATTAGTTCATTGTTATTACTACATTTTGATGCATTGACACAAATCTCTTTTTTTCAGTTTCTTTGCATATAGAAATGCATTGGCACCAACTTTTTTTCTTTCATTTTTTTTTTTTTATATGTATAGCAATTAAGTATAATTTTCTTATTTTAATAATGTTTAAAAATAAAAAATAAAATTTCAAAGATATATGTAACAATTAAGTGTAATTTTTTTATTTTAATAAATAAAAAATTAAATTCCAAAAGCAATTATAAAACAATTTTTATTGATAATTTTTTTTTATTGTTTAGAAAAAATACTACTTGACAATTCAAAATCTCAACCAAATCAACCCTAAATTAGAAAAAGAATAAAACATTTCAAAATAAAATATTTAAAAATAAATTACACCTAAAAAAACCCAAACATTATAAATAAAGCAAAACACAAAACATTCCAAAATAAAAAATTTAGAGATAAATTAGTTGTTTAACATTCGGTTGATATATTCTCCAAAACCCTCCTTATATAATGATGATATAATATATCATTTTTCCCAATATCATTTTTCTTATATACAATATAACTATTTTATAAGGTTTACATATTATTATCTTTTTAATTTAAAAAAGAAAATACATATTTTTAATTGTTAAATATGTTGTAATAAAAGTAGTGACGTGTTATTAAATAAACTATAAGTAATTACATACAGTAATATGTTATTAATAACATCTAAAAAAATAAACCAATTTGAATCCATATTAAACCTAGAGTGAAGTTAGAGAAATTAATTTTTTTTAAGTATAATTTTTTTATCATTTAGTATTAAAAAAATAATACATGACTTCTAATTAAATGATAAAGAAATCTACACTTTAATAAATTTGATTACTTTAAGTACCTAGCAAATCTGGATTTAAAATTGATTTACACTTTTTTTATTATAAACAAAAATAACTGTTTTATTAAAAATAATAATAATATAACAATAAATAAAAAATTATTTATATTTTGTAAGATTTTTAAATTCTGAACATATTTCAAAATCTATTTTAAACGACAAAATTTTGTTGCAATGCTCATAAAAGTAGTATAACCATAACCAAAAATCTATTTATATACATCTGTATTTTTATAAGATTTGAGTTCTTCTAGAATAAACTTATTTCAAAATTTATTTATTAATTAAACTAATGTTAATATCATTTTCTTAATATATTTTTCATCTCCTTAATATAATTTTAATATGTTATATTTTAATTAGGGTGGTGATATTGTCGAAGAAACAGATACATTCCAACCCATGTTAATAACCTGGTGGACATAGTCAATTGGAAAGGGCAAGACACATATTGAAATCTTCAATTTCCAATCGTCTCAAGACATGTTCTGTTAAAAACTCTAATCAGAGTTTGTTAGTTTATCTAACAATTATATAGTTACGTGATAGTTATGGTATATTTGTATTATATATGTACGTCTATGTACATGATTATTTGCTCTCTCATTGATGATTATAGAGTATGCCTTTCCTGCCAATATTGTATTTATCTTTGTTCATCAGGATTTCTTGATTGCTTCAGTTATTTCTATTATGTTTCTGCTCTTTTCTTCATTATGAATCTAACAGTGGTATTAGAGCATGATATTGATCTTATGAGCCTGCCTGTACTTGAGTTTCGATTTTGATCTGCATGTACTTGAGTTTCGATTTTTATCTTCTTGTACTTGAGTTTTGATTCCATCATTACCTGGCTGGTAACCCCGGAAGTCCTCTTGCACAGAATCATTTTTTTCATCTTCTTTCATACGAGGGAAAATATCCCCACCTAGGTGGATTTCCCGTAGGAAAAAAATAACCAGAGGCTCCCAGACCGAATGCGGTTAGTTATTTATGTTCTTGTATTTGTCTCTTACTTTGTTTAATTCCTCCAACAAAGGTTCAACAAACAGAGTTTCCATGACGTTGTCTTGATAGGCGTGGGCAAAATACTTGGTTATTTCCAAAGAGACTTCACCCACTCCATCAATGTCTCGAGATTTGATCATGGAAAATGTGATTGCATCGATCAAATGGCCTCGGTACCTACAAGACAATGTAAAATGAGGTTCCAAATCGATTTGGGAGCCGAGATTTCGAAAAATATTGGGAATTAGGTGGTTGATCCTTCAACAATCATTGTTATTATCACCACCAATATGGATTCAAAGGCCAAATTTGTCAACATGGACGCCTAGTTCAATTTTTTAATGATATTTATCTATATTTTTGAGCGTATTTGTGATATGTAATTATAGTTCGAATGATATTCAAGATTTTTTACATTTTTTTTAACAATACTACCAAATACCATTACCAGAGTGCATCTATGATCTTAGTGTCTCTGGGATGGTGAATGGAGATTGTGAATGGATGAAGCGTGAAGATGAAAGAAACTGTGAGAAGCCCGCAACTGCCATCATTAGCTGGGACAAACTATTTGCAAGAAGAATCACACGTAAGACCAATGAAGAACGTTGAAAAGAGACCGCCCTGTGTGCAAGGTGGGAGCAGTAAACATCCAAGGCAAGTCGATGTGTAAACCATCCTGCGTGCTTGGATAGAGTTAGATGCAAACAAGGAAAGAAAGTGTTCAGTTTTGAGAAAGACGACGTTGCAGAGAGAAAATCGTGTGAGTTGTAGAGAGGAAGTATGATGAGCATCATTGGCAATCATGTGGATAAATGCTTATCAACGTCAAGGAATCTGTACGGGAGCTCAACGCTGGCAGTTGTAGTAGATATTTTGAAGCACACCTGAACTTCAGTGCTAGAATTAATCTTTTGAGGCACGCTTGAATGATTGCCAGTGAAGTGGGAGTTTCCACTCTTTCTTTGGAATACGACTGGTCTAGATAATCATTAGGTTAAGTTTTAGAGTAGACAAGTAGCCATGGGAAACACTAAGAGTCCTATGTGATAAATAGAGGTTTTGTATGCCCGAATGAGGTGAGTCGGTAGTTGGATGGAATAGAAGTTAGGAGAAGATTTCAGTAGTTTTTGTTGTTCATTTATAGTTTTAGCCATTTTTCATTTATGAATATAACATAGGAAAATTGACCTAATGGATTGTAGAAATTTCAATACACTTAATGTATTTCCTGCGATTCTCCTGATCTAACAATAATATGCCACTATTAAATACATAATAGCTTCTACTAATATTCTTGTAGAAATTAAACCACGATCACAAAGTGAAATATCAAGAACACATAACACAAAAGTTTTTCCGGGAAAGCATATATCTAAAAGCCCCACTATCATATATTATATATATCATGGATCATGAAACAATCTCATACAAAAATCTAATCCAAGAGCTCTCAGTACAATAAAATCATCTCGTACTGTCATACAAAAACTCATCAAATACATGTGTCAATTCTCTGTGTCCAGATAGTCTGCCTCCTCTGTACAATCCCTGCAAATAGAATTCTCACAATGAATTTGAATTGCCTAGTCTACACATGCTCATGAGCATATCCACTGCATGTGTGATTGCATGAGTGCACTTCACTCAAATCACAACTTATAGACAAACTGTCCCTTTCACCTGTT
>SNQJ01S0018123.1:26555-69669 GCA_010110895.2 Picea sitchensis | reverse complement strand
CCAACATATATTATATTCATACATTGTGTTACATTGTTTACAATAAAATATACATATAGGAGCCAACGACATCCAAAAACCTAACCCAATGACCTGGATTAGTCCAAAACCCTAATTCCTTAACCAGAAATAGAAAACCATCGGCGAAAAACCATGTGTCGAAAAACCACCTAATATCATGTGGTCCCAGAAATATGTCGTCTCGGTAATATGTCGTCCCGGAAATATGTCATCCTGGAAATATGTCGTCCTGGAAAAAAAAATCAGGGGCGCTGCACCCCCCTCTAACCCCCCTGCGCGCCCGACGCAGACGCTCAAACACTACTACTCGTGCAAAGAATATAACACATACCCAACACCTAGAATATTCTTAGTCATCACAATAAATGAATGGCTCTGATTTCATCCATTAACTTCTGAGTTGTTATAAAGACATCCATTTATATGTTTATTTTTTTACATTTACCTAATCATGTTTAAAAATTACTGTATTCACTAACTTATTGCCACATCTACCTGATTAAAAAATATTAAGATATTAAGGTGACCACTTTTCTGTGCTGGCATCACCAAGGGTTGCTCGAAAATTTAACAGCCAGCCGCCTTTCGGCGTTCACGAGCCGCAAGTTAGTGGATGTGCTAGTCTTAAATCAATGGAGCAGATGATTAATGGTTGTCACTTCACGAAGAATAAATAATTTATGCATATACTAAATTAAAGTTTCCACTTAATAATTAATTAATTATATCTAGCTTTCAACTATGAATTACAATCAGATTTAACTACTATCCATTACCATTAATTAAATATATCTAAAATACCCTAAAAATGACATGAATGCAATTTGAAATAACTCAACATAAAAACATATAATCTTGTGTTAGCTCAACAACTTAACATATAAATATAATACACAAAAAATTGTCTTTTAAAAATGTTATGCAACGAGGATGTTCTACCCAACCATAGACTTGTTGGTCAAACTTGTGATAGCAAGTTACTTGTGATACGGGGCTAGTAATCCCAAAAATAGGTTGGTCTTTCACTTTCCACTCATAGCTCAAATAACAACAAACACTTGTTGTTATAGTGCAACTAACATAGGAGTTCACTCTTCAGCATTGAGAAGCTGACTCTTCACTATTCATTTTCAAAACAATAAAAAAAAGTTCCATCATGCTCTAGAATTCGTCCTTCCAGTTCCGATCTCTCATTTTTATTTGCTCTACTTGTTGTTCATGCAAAAACATTGATTGTATAAGACTATTGTGGCTTCCCACACAAATTTCATCTCCTTTGACTTGCTTGATATGATTGTACTCAGCCCCCATGATCTGAATAACTATGGGATGTAACTTCTCACACCCACCCTCTTACATGCATTCAATGATTGACTTTAGGGACACTCAATCAAAAAATACAGTTTAATATATGGTCATAATATAATTTAGGAATGTGGGTGGAATTAATAGACATGCATATTTCCCCCTTTGAACCCTCTTAGACATTCTCCTAGACCCTCCCCTCTCTTGAGAATTAATTCAGCCGGTATCTCTCTCCATATCCCCTTAAGGCATCACATTTTATTATTGAAATTCAGAAATACATTTTGCATGCACATATTTTTGGTTGTAGCCACATTATATCTATATTAAACATTAATTAAATTGAGGGTAATAGTGGGGATGTTACAACAATGCAATTTGTAGGGTGTAGGTTAGTAAATTGGTTGGTTGAAAGTGACTTGGTCCAAGAACTAAATTAAGACATAGGTGGGCTATAGAGTCCTTAATTTGACCATAAGTTGGATGCTCTTAGTCTAATTTGGTAGGTGACACTATTAAGTTTTAGTATATTGAATTCTATGAACTAGTTAAATTTGTTAATTATATTCCTTTGAGTACCTAAATTTGTATCAACACATTGACATATAATTAACAATTAAATTGATGATATATTTATTTATTTTCATTCCATTGTTATATGAATTTGCGATCATGTGTAGATGAAAACAATCTAAATGAAGCATGTTTACTCTCAAGTACTTCAAATAATCTAAAATCTTTGGAAACATTCATGTAAATTATAAATTATCAAGTTCACATATAAATCATTATCATAATTTGGCCAAGCTATCTTTGCAATGAAATTTTAAATATCTCTTATCATTATATATAAACCATTATCAATTTCAAATATCTCTATTGCAACTTGATTTTGTAAATTTAGATTAGAAATGTCAATTTCACCTCCATCTGAAAGGGTTAGTTCATTGTTATTACTACATTTTGATGCATTAGCACAAACCTCTTTCATTCATTTTCTTTGCATATAGAAATGCATTGGCACCAACTTTTTTTCTTTCATTTTTTTTTTATATGTATAGCAATTAAGTGTAATTTTCTTATTTTAATAATGTTTAAAAATAAAAAATCAAATTTCGAAGATATATGTAACAATTAAGTGTAATTTTTTTATTTTAATAATGTTTAAAAATAAAAAATCAAATTCCAAAAGCGACTATAAAACAAATTTTATTCATAATTTTGTTTTTATTGTTTAGAAAAAATATCACTTCACAATGCAAAATCTCAACCAAATCAACCCTAAATTAGGAAAAGAATAAAACATTTCAAAATAAAATATTTAAAAATAAATTACACCTAAAAAAAACCCAAACATTATAAATAAAGAAAACCACAAAACATTCCAAAATAAAAAATTTAGACATAAATTAGTTGTTTAACATTTGGTTGATATATTCTCCAAAACCCTCCTTATATAATGATGATATAATACATCATTTTTATTATATATAATATAACTATATTACATATTATTATTTTTTTAATTAAAAAAAAATACATATTTTTAATTGTTAAATATGTTGTAACAAAAGCAGTGAGGTGTTATTAAATAAACTATAAATAATTACATACAGTAATATGCTATTAATAACATTTAAAAAAATTAATTAATTTGAATCCATATTAAACCTAAAGTGAAGTTAAATAAATTAATTTTTTTAAGATATAATTTTTTTATCATTTAATATTAAAGAAATAATACATGACTTCTAATTAAATAATAAAGAAATCTACACTTTAATAAATTTGATTATTTTAAATACGTAGCAAATCGGGATTTAAAATTGATCTACCCTTATTTTATTATAAACAAAAATAATTATTTTATTAAAAATAATAATAATATAACAATAACTAAAAAATTATTTATATTTTATAAGATTTTTAAATTCTAAACATATTTCAAAATCTATTTTGAACAACAAATTTTTTTTGCAATGCTCATAAAAGTAGTATAACCATAACCAAAAATCTATTTATATATATCTGTACTTTTATAAGATTTGAGTTCTTCTATAATAAACTTATTTCAAAATCTATTTATTAATTAAACTAATTTTAACATCATTTCCTTAATATATTTTTCATCTCCTTAATATAATTTTAATATGTTATATTTTAATTAGGGCGGTGATATTGTCGAAGAAACTGATACATTCCAACCCATGTTAATAACCTGGTGGACATGGTCAATTGGAAAGGGCAAGACACATATTGAAATCTTCAACTTCCAATCGTCTCAAGACATGTTCTGTTAAAAACTCTAATCAGAGTTTGTTAGTTTATCCAATTGTTATATAGTTACGTGATAGTTATGATATATTTGTATTATATATGTATGTCTATGTACATGATTATTTGCTCTCTCATTGATGATTATAGAGTATGCATTTCCTGCCAATATTCTATTTATCTCTGTTATCATGATTTCTTGATTGCTTCAGTTATTTCTATTATGTTTCTACTATTTTCTTCATTATGAATCTAATAGTGGTATTAGAGCATGATATTGATCTTATGAGCCTGCTTGTACTTGAGTTTCGATTTTGATCTGCATGTACTTAAGTTTCGATTTTTATCTTCCTGTACTTGAGTTTCGATTCCGTCATTACCTCGCTAGTAACCCCAGATGTCCTCTTGCACAGAATCATCTTTTTCATCTTCTTTCATATGAGGGAAAATATCCCCACCTAGGTGGATTTCCCATAGGAAAAAAAATAACCAGAGGCTCCCAGACCGAATGCGGCTAGTTATTTATGTTCTTGTATTTGTCTCTTACTTTGTTTAATTCCTCCAACAAAGGTTCAACAAACAGAGTTTCCATGACGTTGTCCTGATAGGCGTGGGAAAAATACTTGGTTATTTCCAAAGAGACTTCACCCACTCCCTCAATGTCCCGGGATTTGATCATGGAAAATGTGATTGTGTCAATCAAATGGCCTCTGTACCTACAGGCCAATGTAAAATGAGGTTCCAAATCGATTTGGGAGCCGAGATTTTGAAAAATGTTGGGAATTAGGTGGTTGATCCTTCAACAATCATTGTTATTATTACCACCAATATGGATTCAAAGGCCAAATTTTTCAACGTGGAGGCCTCATTCAAATTTTTAATGATATTTATCTATAGTTTTGAGCGTATTTGTGATATGTAATTACAATTCGAATGATATTCAAGATTTTTTACATTTTTTTTAACAATACTACCGAATACCATTACCAGAGTGCATCTATGATCTTAGTGCCTCTGGGATGCTAAATGGAGATTGTGAATGGATGAAGCGTGAAGATGAAAGAAACTGTGAGAAGCCCGCAACTGCCATTATTAGCTGGGACAAACTATTCGCAAGAAGAATCACACGTAAGCCCAATGAAGAACGTTGAAAAGAGTCTGTCCCGTGTGCAAGGTGGGAGTAGTAAACATCTAAGGAAAGTCGATGTGTAAACCATCCTGCGTGCTTGGATAAAGTTAGATGCAACCGAGGAAAGAAAGTGTTCAGTTTTGAGAAAGAGAGCGTTGCAGAGAGAAAATTGTGTGAGTTGTAGAGAGGAAGTATGATGGAGGAGCATAATTGGAAATCACGTGGAGAAAGACTTATCAACCTCAAGGAATCTGTACAGGAGCTCAACGCTGGCAGTTGTAGGAGATATTTTGAAGCACACCTGAACTTCAGTGCCAGAATTAATCTTTTGAGGCACGCTTGAATGATTGCCAGTGAAGTGGGAGTTTCCACTGTTTCTTTCGAATACGGCTGGTCTAGATAATCATTAGGTTAAGTTTTAGAGTAGACAAGTAGCCAGGGGAAACCCTAAGAGTACTCTGTGATAAATAGAGGTTTTGTATGCCCGAATGAGGCGAGTCAGTATTTGGATGGAATAGAAGTTAGGAGAATATTTCAGTAGTTTTTGTTGTTCATTTATAGTTTTAACCATTTTTCATTTATGAATATAACATAGGAAAATTGACGCAATGGATTGTAGAAATTTCAATACACTTAATGTATTTCCTGTGATTCTCCTGATCTAACAATAATATGCCCCTGTTAAATACAGAATAGCTTCTACTAATATTCTTGCGGAAATTAAACCACGATCACAAAGTGAAATATCAAGAACACATAACACAGAAGTTTTTCCAGGAAAGCATAAAGCTAAAAACCCCACTATCATATATTATATATATCATGGATCATAAAAAAATATCATACAAAACTCTAATCCAATAGCTCTCAGTACAATAAAATTGTCTCACACTGTCATACAAAAACTCATCAAATACATGTGTCAATTCTCTGTATCCAGATAGCCTGCCTCCTCTGCACAATCCCTACAAATATAATTCTCACAATGAATTTGAATTGCCTAGTCTGCGCATGCTCATGAGCATATCCACTGCATGTGTGATTGCATGAGTGCACTTCACTCAAATCACAGCTGATAGCCAAACTGTCCCTTTCACCTATTATCTCAACTGGGTCTCCATTGGATCTGACATGCATGTAGTTAACCATGGTGAATCTTCATTTGCATGTGAGTTCACTGATTTGAACTAATTAATAATTAGTTCACTGAACTCTCACTAGTGTAAGTTTAGTTACAACTATTACAACTGGGCTTAACTCACTTAACTGAGTTAAACTACTTCAGAACTCTCATAACTACACTTATAACTCTATTACAACTCCAACTCACTCAGTTATAAATGAGATAATAGATTAATATTTATTGTACAATTTATTTAAGGGAAAAGTAAATTAGACACATGTCTCTTGTTGACTTTTCAACACTCCCTCTCAACAAGAAAGGGATTATCCTTCACCCCAATCATGTCTCTATGATATTCAAATTTTCTCTTGGTGAGCGCCTTCGTTAGAATGTCTGCATCCTGATCTTCCATAGGAATGTATTGAAGCAACATGATCTTCCATTGCACACAATCTTTGAGATGATGATACCAGATATCTATATTCTTAGATCTATCATGAAACACACGATTAATCGAGAGTTTAATGCAACTCTAATTATTACAATGAATCACTGTCGGATCTAAATGAGAACCAAACAAACCAACCAAGATCTTTCTCATCCAGACAGCCTCACATGCAACTTGACTTATTGGCATTTATTTTGCTTCCTCGAAACTGAGTGCCATGGATCTTTGTTTCCTATTGTACCAAGAAACAACTGTAGATCTGGTACTAAATATCCCCCCTGATGTTCTTTTTATGTCCATTGGGCTTCCCGCCCAATCTGCATTCGTGAAGCCATGCAACTTCACCTTATCCGTTTGTCTGTACCATAATCCATACTCAAATGTGCCATTCAGATATCTCAGGACATGTTTACCCGCCTTCCAAAAGAGTTTGGTAGGATTAACCATCGCTTGACTTAGTTGGTTAAACGTATAGAAAATGTTCGGTCTTGTGTTCACTAAATACATTAGCGAACCCACTAACTGTCGATAGACAATAGCATCCACTACCTCTCCAGAAGTAGCATCATCTTTCCTCTAGTTTCCTAGAAGAGGAATATCCATGGGTTTGCAGCCTTCCATGTGAAACTTACCCAGTATCTCCCTTGCATACTTGCCTTGAGACACAAAAAGTTCACCATATCACTACCATATTTCCAATCCAAAGAAATAATTAAGAAGGCCCAAATCCTCCATCTCGAACTCCTTTGCAAGGTCATCCTTGCATGAGTGTATCAGCTGCTCATCACCAGTCACTATTAAATCATCAACATAAGGAACGATGATTAATATGGCCCAATCACCTGTGACATAATTCGCCCTCATCCAGTCTCACCACTTTTTCTTCCTTTTGCATCATGGCAGTGCAACCATCTATCTCCAGCATGTAGATATTCTTAACTCGAATCCCTATCTGTTGACATGACCCATTTCTTTATGTCGCAGGAAGGATTTTCCATCACTAAAAACAACATCATAGCCTCTGTCCTCCAACATTACAACTGAGACCAGGATTTTCTTCAGACCTAGAACATGCATAACATTTTTCAATTGAAATGGTTTACCTGACTCCCTTTGAAAGGTTATGGTACCAATACTATTCCCACTGTATCGTCCATCGTCACCCATCTCTATATGAATTCTGAGATCTTTATCCTCCAAGTCACTGAAAGACTCTTTATCTCCCGTCATGTGGTAGGAAGTGACAATATCAAAATACCACACCGATCCCAATGCACTTGAAGCCATGCATGCAATCAAAGAGAAGTCAAGTTCAAATTGTGAGACAAGAGCCTCACCAGTTGCAACTCTAGCAACCGTCTAGTTCTTCCTCTTCTATAGAAAATTAGTAGTGAGATGCCCATGTTCGTGACAGTGAAAACACTTCACTTTGGACAAATCCAGCTTCTTGACTTTAGACTCAGACTTTGAATGGAATTTCTTCCCTTTCCCTTTCCTTGCCTTGGCATTCAAAGAAAAATCATCTTCATCATCATGATTTGATTAAGATCCATCTCTATTGTTCCTCTTGAACTCCTCCTACACTAGATCCGACCATAGTCATTCCCAATCTGGAAATTTTTCCCTTCCATTGACAGAGTCTCGATAACTGTGCCAACTCTTGGGAAGTCCTAGGAGAGCCAAGCTCACCAAATCATCATCAACGACTATTATTCCCACACCCCCCAGCTCATCCCGACATTGGACAAACTTTGTGAGATATTTTGGAATGGAGTCGCCCTTCTCCATCTTGATCTTCCTGAGTTTATCTTTGAGCACCAATTTCCAATGGTCACTGCTATTTTGGAACAGATCTGTCAAAACCTTCCACATTGCATGTGGTGTGGTTTTCCGATGGAGACTTGAGACAATGTGGTCTTGTACTCCCTCAAATAGAATCCTCCTCGCCTTTGCCACTTTATTTTTCCATGCATCAAGATTTGCAGTGTCTGTAGCAACTGGATTAGGAACATCTCTATCAATGAATTCCTTCAAGCCATTGTCTTCGAGTACTGCTTCCATCCTATTCAATGAATTCCTCTGATAGTTACCTCTCTCGGAACCATTCCTCAAACAGTTCCCATGACACACCTTTGACATCCATGTTTAGCTGCGGCAGGAGCATCTACCACCATAGAAGAGCACTCCCCTTTAGTTGAAATACCGCCATGTAGACCTTCATGTTGGAGGCATAGTTGCGAAGTGCAAAGAATATCTCCATATTCTCCAACCATGCATCGGTGGCTGCGCCTTTCGGGCCACCAAAGAACTCAGGAAATTTGACCTACTCGAGTTCGCAGTGAATGCTACTAGTACGAACCGGAGCACACGGTGCACCCTCAGGGGGTTCCAACGCCCTGGCGTCATATCTATCCAAACAACTGATCAATTCCTTAGACATCTACTGAAAATACCTCATCATCCCAACCACATCACCCACCAACCTTATCATTCCTCAGACATCTATTGAAAATATCTCCTCCTTCCCAACAACATGTTCACCTCCCTAGGGGTTAGACCCCTCAGCCCTAGATGTTGCTAGAGGCGTCGCGCCTCCTCCTTAGAACCCCATTGTATGCCTCCACATCGTCCTCTAACCATGTTTACCTACACGAATATCAGTCAGCTTAATTACCAACATTATAATAAAAAATCATATCAACAAACCCCGTAGTGATCCCAAGGAGTGGGTTGAACCCGCTCTGATACCATGTGTAACGTCCCCATCATTATGACTACAAGCAAAGAAACAATGCATTTTTTATTTTTTTTAGGAAAGAAGGCGACGATGACAACAATTTAACCAGACCACTAATGATGAACACAAGTATCCAGTCCAGAAAACAAGCAACTATGACTCAACTCTCTGGCACAGGGGCAACTGGGCGAAACATGCGTAGGACAACAAGGAGGAACGACTACCTACCCGACGCAAACAAGACATTCCTACAATATAAGGTACAAATTCCCCCTCTCGACACAACGGCCTTGACAAAAAACACTAGAACCTCAAGTCATGTGAACCAAACGCATAAAGGCCTTCAACCCATGTGCCAAAAGAAACTTACAACGCTCGACAACACTCAGATAGAACACATCGAATCCGGCAAAGTTCTCGTTCTCCACTATCCAATAGGGAGTGCCATGATCCCCTCATCAGGAATCATGCCGCCCCCAGGTGATAGACATGTCAATAATCTTGGCACGACACATCCTATCTGGACCAAGGACTCTAGATAAATCTGACATGCTAGGAGCCGAATACCGAAAATAAAACCACGCCCATACCCCAACAATAGGTCGAAAAGATGCCAGAGGAAGACAAAAATGGAATACACGAGCCAATACACGACTTCATCAACAACCCAACCCTTTTATCAAGTCTAAACTGGTCAATACTTACGATCTAAATTAGTGTTAAATATAGATCTAATTTAACCAGTCTAAAATACAATTAGTGAGTGATTCACAAACCTAACTTAACATGATATACAAATCTAATTTAGAGAGTCAAATTTACCAAATTAATCAACAACTATATATCGAATTAACTTAATCATATATCTAAATTAGCAAGTCTAATGACTACTAGTCAATAATGTGCAAGGCTAAATAAAACTTAAGTGCAATTTAATTCGCAAGTCTAAATGACGAATTAGACAACAATTACAATTCAATCTACCATTAATACAATCTATTCTTGGCAATGCCAATATAAATAAAAAGAAATATTTTCTTTTACATGCATAATGCTTATGATTAAAGTGCTATTAATTCTCTTTAGCATGCATAATGCTTATGTGGATTAAAGCGCTATTAATCTAATTATCTCCAAAAAGCTAGCTAGGCCATAATATCGCTAAGTTAAGGTTGTACCTAATCTACTGACTAAAACTCTAGGGTTTGAGAATACATCTTCGTTGTGGTTATTATTATAATAAGCCACCTTCTACTATGTTGATGCGCAGGTGTGAGCTAATTACTATTAAACTCAGGAATAGAATAAATGACAATGCATTCAACCCAGGGATGGTTTAATGCAAACGCATTCCCAAGAGGGTAACCTCTCCAGGTAACAAGTGAAATCACATAGATTAAAATGATAAATGGGTGAGATTAATTGCGGATATTAAAGGCCAGAATCACAGAGGTTTAAAGACTATTCTAATCAACTAATTTGTTATTAATGAAACTATCGACAACCTTTTCCAAGTAAAAAAAAAGGACTCAAATTATTTTAATAAAATATGCATTTTTATTTCTATACTATCACCCAAGGACAATTCTGGCTACACCAGAGCATATGGAAATGGACTATCACAGGCCTTCATCCAAGTCTAAACATTACATCATTGAATCTGTATCATAAAGGCCAGATACGACACTACACCATTATTACACAAAAACATTGTCAGGCATCAAATCTTTGTCATATAGAAATTAGAAATTGCTTCCATACAACTGTACCATCGTTGGTCGCTGATTCACGTTTCTCAAAAAGAAGACAATCATAGATCAAATAAAACTTCAGGGCCAATTTCACCTTCATAAACAGTTTAAATTGCAATGGAAATTGCTGGCGAGGTGGATAGAGTCACAGGTCCAAATTTGCCCCCCAAAATAGGTTAAATTGCAATGCAAAATCATTGGCCATGTGTATAAAATCCCAAGCCCAATTTTTCCTTCAAAAACGGGTTAAATTGCAATGAAAAATCGATGTCTAGGTGTATAAAATCACAGGCCGAAATCGCCTTCACTTCAAGACTTGCAGAAAATTTATGCACAGTGAAAAAACTGGGTTTTCTAGCAGTCCAGAGATGGGTAAAAGCGCCCCAACAAGAACAAATTCAAAGCTAGGATAAGCGAATGAAGGAAGTACATATGCAATGGTAAAAAAAACAAGAAAAATACAATCCGGCTGCCAACTACAACTTACAACTGGGAAAGCATTAAAATTGTGGTTATATATAGTTGTCAACCACAAACACATTAAGGTGATAGCCAAAAGGGACTATCAGACAAGAGGACATAACGCCAACTCAAATCATAATCAACAATTAAAGTGCAGAGGTATATATAAAAAAAAGAACACGCAGAGAAAAATGCCATCAAACAAACATAGAGTTAAGTTTGTGGGGAGGGATCACAATGCAGATTTGAGTTTCTAACAATAAGTAAAAACACATAAATAAATTCATCCAACATTATATAAAAATGCAAAGCTTAATTTTTTAGCAACATTTAAAAAAAAACGCAGAGTTAACTCATAGAGAAAGGAAGACCAAAAATAAGGAAAAATGCACAATAAATCGCTAGGAGAAGCATTAGAACTCATCCTTGAATGATTACCAGGAAGGGTATTAAATGCAGGGATCAACGCAAGGGTCATAAGTAGTTCACCGCGGGAAGAAAAACCACCATAGTGCCAGACAGTTACTCAACCAAGAATAATCAATAGGGTTAGATGGATGGGTAGAAACATCCTCTGCTCATCATCCACGCACAGAAAAGTAGGGTGTGTGGATCCATAGGTTTATTAACATCGAAGTGACGACCGTAGATTTGTCTCCTCGCCAACTACTCAGGCCTGGACTGATGAGCTAGGGATGAAGGCGAAGAATAAAAAACCTCAAATCATCACAAATCAATAAAACCATAGGTTAGTAACTACAATCAGGGATTGAAAGCCAAGGGGATCAGTAAAAGACAATCTTAAGGCTATGGGCGAGATTAAGTTATCAATAAAATGCTAGGTCAATCATTTTCTTCACCCATTTAAATATAGAAGTAAAAGTGTAAAGTATACTAATAATCTATCATGCAGAAATAAAGGAAGCGTACCATAGTCCAAGTCACCCACTCTGAGTTGTTGTCCCATGCACACCATGCAGCTCTCACTTGTTGACCGATGAGACTTCACCGATACCACCCAGCCAACACTAGGGGTACTCTTCTTCCCCATTATCCCCCCGAGCCGCAAAGGGGCCACAAACACTAACCAAAGAATCAACTAGCTCCCAACACGCCTCGCAAGGCCGAGCTACCACTCTTCACTGAGCTAGGTATCCCAAATCCCACAAGGTAAGTCAGTCAAGTCTAAAATTTTGCAGTGTAACGTTACACATGAAAGAAGAGATCCATCATCCTCCTCCTCCCTCCTTTATATAGATTTTCTATGTCAATTACTTTCCCAAAATCCCTTTTAATTTATTGTTCAATAATTTAATTCATAATAATCCTCTGCGTACATGTGTCACCCATACCCTTCATTGCACAATAAATTAATTTCCTTAATTAATTAATTACCCCTATTTCCCTCACCCACCTAAAATCATTCCTAGAATCGCTCCTAGGTGTCCCCATATTCTCTTACAAGTTTTAATGACTTTTCCCCTTACTAATTTACTAGTTGAGTTTAATTTATAAAGTTCTTAAATACTAGATAGCGTACTAAGTTAGACTTTATGATTTTTCCTTTTGTTTCCCCTTTCTTTTTATGTTTCTTGCTTTTTCCTAGTTTCTTAATTCTTTTAGATTTCCCTCTATCCCTTTTTATTTACAACTCAATTGGGCAGGTGTAGAAATTATTTTTTTCCCTTTTTCCTTTTTATGTAATAAATTTTAATTAGCATAAGTGGCAAAACAATTATTTCCCCTTTTTTAAAATTTTATCCCCCAAAACATTTTTATAAATTAAAAGAATTACTTACCCTGTTCTCAACACATGATTAATGATTATTATCATTTTTATTTATTTATTTTTATTTTTATTTTTGCATACATATTTTTCTTTTACCGCAAGTTTCACCTAGACGTAGATTTTAATTTTCAAGGTTGGGTGATATTTTATTAGGGAAATTGTTTTAAATTTTTCTTATCACGTTATTCGTCCTAAGGCCATCTAGGTTTATTCATTTATTAATTAATAACATGACATGCCCTTCAAGATGCATTAGGTGCTCCAAGGGTGCCACTCATCTCTTTCTGTTTCTCCTACATGACGTGCCCTTTAGGACGCACTACGTGCTCCAAGGGTGCCACTCACCTCTTTTTGTTTCTCTTGCGTGACGTGCCCTTCAGGACGCACTCAGTGCTCCAAGGGTTCCACTCGCCCTTTGACTGACTTAGTAGACATCAAAACCCCTGGAGTCAATACTCTGCCAAGTGATCTCATGGGAAATTAAGGGCCTCTAAGGAATAAGGCCCCTTCCTTATTGCGCAGCCCTTAGAATCATCGTAAGCGATTGTCAGAGTCATCCCTCATGACATCGTGGGTCTTCTCGAACTAGGCAGTCGTTAACCTATAGTTCGCGCCACGATGGGAGTGATAATAGGCTATGGCAGGGCTGTTTTCCACACCTCTCCCTCAACGTCATGCGTGACCCCTCTACTTCACATGTGATTATGGTTGGCAAGCTATTGTCAGCCTGCATCATTAGCGAATCATGTCAGAAATATATCATAATCATAACATCTAATCATATGCATAGATGTCGTATATACAACAACAAAACCCTAATATTCCCCTCCCTTACTCGATCCAGAGTCCAAGGGATCCATTGATGCCTCTACATCCTCGAGGTCCAAAATCCTGCACACTTAGGAAAACCGAGTCAATAGCACCTGTCTATGTTATGCAACAAAATAACATGTCATCAATTCATAACTACTCATAATCAAAATCAAATGCCCCAAAGTATAATAATTTGGATGACTTGCGAGCAAGTTTCCTCAAAGAATAAGTTCGCTCAGTGTGCATAAGAGCGGGATGTTACATCTGAGCACATTGTGGCCAGGTGCATGGAAGCGCGTTTGCCATTGTTGTACAATGTTCAAATCACACATTAGTTGTGAATTACTTAGGCAAAAAGGAAAATGGTGGAAGGTAATGAAGGCATAGAATCAAGTGTCACCAAATAAAAGTCCAATGTGGCCTCTCCTTTTAGTTTGGTTGAGTTGAGGATGATGGCCCTTGAACAAATTAAGAGATAGGAAAGAAAGGGAATAGGAATAGAAATGATAGAACAACCTGACATCATGTCTAAGCATGGAGAAAAAGTTAGTATTTTAAAACCTTTTTATATAAAGTTTAGTGTTCTCCTAGATCTAGTCGGTCCAGATCTATTTTTGTCTTCACAACTTTGAAAAGATTAACCTTTTCCCTACACAAGTTCTTCCAAGGTTCTTTCCTGCGAAATCTCAGATCTCTTGCCACGTACCCTTCCTAGTACCAACAACTAGGATTCACTTTGTGGCTTCACTGCTTCGGTGATCCTGCTTCTCAATACTTCAAAACAATCTGAACTACGAAGTTGCAAAATGCTTCACGACTAACTTTTGTGCTGCTCTCAAAGATCTATGGTATGGAATGATCCTGCTTCCTCCTGAACGGATCTCGCACATTAACTTGGGGAATCTAAAAAGGTTCCTCCGAAATGGAGAATTATCTCCCACTATATCTTCTAAGCTTGTTCTTCTTAGACACTATGACTCCCCAGAGCGCCTTTTAAACACTTAGTCGAATTTTGACTTTTGCGCACAACTTGCAACAAGTATTCTTCTCAACTCAACTTCTTCTCCTAAACAAAAGAAATTAAGTGTGTTTCACCTGCGTACACCTTACGAGGTCTTCTGCACTTATTTTCAAAAAAATATTAAAGCTACTCCTCCTGAGCTCCTGAGTCAAAAGACTTTGTCAAAGCACTTCTTGCGGACAACGTGCACTCCTTGCAAATTAAAAGTTCAAGTTGTCCCTTTTGAGCCTCTGAATCGAAACAGACTCCGTCAACACTCTCCTTGCATAAGCTCGTGAACAGAAACAATTGAAACTTATCTACTATCTTAGATATTCATACATTCAACCATGTAAATTCATTCATAAAAACAAGAATGAGTTAAATACAAAGAATTTCATTTAAACATAAAGTCTACCATTCATTCATTCAGATAGACACAACCATAGAAACATGAGTCATTTGGAACGATGCTTCTCTATTATATTCATTCAACTGGAAATATACGTGTGTTCATGCACTCTAATAAGCTTGAACAACTTCTACAGCATATACAACTACAACAACTACTATAATAACTTCAACATCCTCTTCTGGGAAACAATACAAAGATTTATACAAGACGGGCTCTTCGATCCTTTCCATCCAACTACTCTAGAACTATCCTATCGAATTAAAATCTTTCAACTACTAAGGCTTTATTACAATAAATATTCGAGACATACAGATAAGACCAAAAGCTCCAGATTTGTACAACAATCTACAAGACTAAAGAAAATAACATTCCCCATCGATCTCCTGTGATGGCTCAACCTCCAAACATTAAGGATGTTCATTGATTACAACCTTTTCAAAATATTTCATGACATGTTCGTTTTGAAATTCAAAATTTCTTCAAAATGCGCACTGGGTGTCGAGTTGTCGTCCATGTGCACTTTGATGACGATGCTCCTGCATCGGTTAGGGTAGTAGTTCTTGATGTACTTCGGTGCCATGTAAGAGCATGTTCATGAATATGTTTACAAATATGTTAAAATCTAGAGATTCTTGGTGTACTTTGGTGCTTCAAGATCATCAGTTACAAGTTTTCCATGTATATTTGTAAGTTTGTTTGTGAAGACGGTCAATTGTATGATTGACTAATGAAAATATCCAAAAGTCATATCACTTTCCTTTATAACTATCGAAATTTTCTCTTCGGCGGGATTTCACACATGGTATTGTATCCATAGGATAATTCAGTATCGAGATTGTCCATTTGGAGGTCAATAAGTATCAATTTTACAAATACTTCAATGATGGTCAGAAGCATTTTTACTTTAAATGGATGAAGTGGGAAGCTGGAAGATGCTGTGGAGAAAGAGTGTACTCCGTGAGATTGAAGACAAAGAAAGACAATGATTAATATTGTAATTTGTTATTGAATTTTTGCAATGTAAGCATTAAGGGAGGTTGTTGGAGATAATGCTTCCATTAATGTTGCGTGCTATGTTTGGAATTGGTTTGGGTTTGTTGGATATTGTTGAGATATTCTCTCAACCTCAATATCCATGTTTGGAATTAGTTGGATCTCACTCCAACTATATATATGTGCAATGTTGTGTGTAATTGTGAGTAATATAAAAANTTGGGTTTGTTGGATATTGTTGAGATATTCTCTCAACCTCAATATCCATGTTTGGAATTAGTTGGATCTCACTCCAACTATATATATGTGCAATGTTGTGTGTAATTGTGAGTAATATAAAAAAAATATTTGTGTATATGTCTCCTCTATTTTCTATTAGATCCATCTTAAACCTAGAATGCATCTAAAGTGAATAAATTTTATAAGGTGTAATTTTTTTATCATTGAATGTGAAGGAATCAATACATGACTTGGAATTAAATGATAAAAAAATTATAGTTTAATAAATTTGATTCTTCATAGATACCTCATAAATCTGCAAGTGTTATAATACAAATACAAATAAAATAGATCTATAATTGTTTAAAATGGATCTACACTTATTATAATACAAATAAAAATAATATAACAATAAGTAAAAATTTGTTTAAAATAAATTTACACTTGTTATAATACAAATAAAAATAATATAACAAATACTTATTTATGCATATCTGTATTTTATAAGATTTTTAAATTCTTCCAAATTTAACTTATTTCAAAATATATTTTAAACAATAAAAAATTAAAATGTGTTACAGTGCTCATAAACCCAATATAACGATAACCAAAGATCTATATAACGATAACCAAAAATATATTTATATATAGATCTGTATTTTTATAAGATTTGAGTTCTTCCCAACTGAACATATTTCAAAATCTATTTTAAAGAATCAACAAATTTCCATTAAAAAAATTGATCGTTCGTTTTAAAAGTGAAAATTAATCTAAACTAATTTTAACATCATTTTCTTAATATAATTTTAATATGTTATATTGTAATTAGCTTTGATCCTTTGTCAAAAATGAAAATTAATCTAAACTAATTTTAACATCACTTAATATAATTTTAATATGTTATATTGTAATTAGCTTCGGGATGAAGGAATTTTACCATAAGTGTTTTCTGGTTTTGGATATGAGGGGTTCTCAAATTATATGGATGAAATTGCAGAATAGGTTAATTGAATATAATTTAAATAGTTGTGAAGAATGTTGTTATTTATAGTAGGGTTCAATTTCTTTAAAAATAACATAAATAAATATATTGTTGTAATGGTTTTTATCTTTTCTACCATATCATGTATATAATGAAAAATTTCATTTAATTAAATTGAATATCAAATAAATTGTTTTTTTTAAGAAAAAAAAAATTACCATAAGTGTTTTCTGGTTTTGGATATAAGGGGTTCTCAAATTATATGGATGAAATTGTAGAATAGGTTAATTGAATATAATTCAAATAGTTGTGAAGAATGTTGTTATTTTTAGTAGGGTTCAATTTCCTTAAAAATAACATAAATAAATATATTGTTGTAATGGTTTTTATCTTTTCTACCCTACCATATATGTAATGAAAAATTTCATTTAATTAAATTGAATATCAAATAAATTGATTTTTTTAAGAAAAAGAAAACAAATTTAAAAAAAAAAAACACATAAAAACATACCATATATGTAATATATGTAATGAAAAATTTCATTTAATTAAATTGAATATCAAATAAATTGATTTTTTTAAGAAAAAGAAAACAAATTTAAAAAAAAAAACACATAAAAACATATAAAATATTTGAGAAGATAAGTGTACATGGCTGAGAAAAAAAAAAACACATACAAAAATATTTTAGATATCTTGAGAAAATATGGTTGATTGGATTCAAGGACGATACATCATGAAATCTTTCCTCCAATATCAGGTTCAACCTGATACCCCCGCAGCACCAATTTGGTATTAGAAACTCAGCAGCATCGACAAACAAACTCCACATTGTACCAATTAGATATGATTCTCTAGTTGAGCCAAACCTTCAGTAGCCATGCCAGATACCTCTAGTGCCACATTAGAAACAAGCAACCTGTCCTTAGAACAGCCATAAGAATAACGCAACTTCCATGCGCTAAAAGGGTTAAATATCAGCCACTGATGCAAGAAGCAGTTCTTGTTTATTTCCATCTCAAATCAAGTCAAGATTACTGTATTAGCAATTGCAGAGGCTGGATTATCACAAAAGTAATCCCTTTACAATGGATTTATTGTGGTCCAAATGAGTAGCCTCGGTAAACTCTTTTGGTAATACCTAACATCATGGTGGTAAGATCACAATCCGCATATTTTTATTTATATTGTGTGTTCCAGATAGCAGCCGATTGGTGGCAAGAAACCTAGGAGATCCTCCATGCTAGCGAAATGATCCCTATTAATCTATATAAACTAAATACTAGTTCATCAGAACTCTGCACTGACCTAATTTCTTTTTCAAATATTTGGAGATTCAGCAGGGTCTGCAGCTCATGGAGAAGTGGGATGGATTATAATTCGCACAATGGACAGCATCTGCATCGCCATCATAACCGTCATCATTGTTCCAGAAATCAGTCTTTGTCGTCCCCTCTGCTCGCGAAAGACTGATTTATCTGTATTACCACTGGAACAACGATGATGATTATGATGGCGATGCAGATTCTGTCTATTGTGCAAATTATAATCCATCCCACTTCTCCATGAACTCCAAACCCGGCGGAATCTAAGCATGTGAAAAAGGAATGAATTAGGTCAGTGCTTATCAGTACTGATCTACTAGTATTTAGTTTATAAAGATAGCTTAATCACCTCGCTCGCATCGAGGATCTCGTGAAGATCTTANCATGAACTCCAAACCCGGCGGAATCTAAGCATGTGAAAAAGGAATGAATTAGGTCAGTGCTTATCAGTACTGATCTACTAGTATTTAGTTTATAAAGATAGCTTAATCACCTCGCTCGCATCGAGGATCTCGTGAAGATCTTAGCCCATAAGCCGCTACCTGTAACACGTATATAGATTAAAAAAAAATATGTTCTTGCAACCATTTACAAGCTAAAAAGCTCCGGTGGAAGCGACCAATATAAAAATGAAAGAAATCCCGACCAACAACGGATCTAGATTTTTGAGATACTTGTTCCCCTCGTGTCGATTCAGCCTTGAGGATTACCAAATTTGTAGCGTCAGAATTTCATATTGGTTTTTTGTCATTTCCGGCACTTTGTTGAACATCTAGACAGGGCAATGGATGATTTAACTATACTTTCTTTGACGAGTGCCTATAATCACCAACCAACCCATGCGATCTCTATCTATAGATATAGATATATAGGCGGCAGGCGGAATCGATTAGACCTCGGAACAACTGTTCTCTGCTGGTCACATCACAGAGGAAACCTCAAACCATGAATACTACCTCTGCTCAGAACATCGGGACGACGTGCACGAAAGCGCGTTTCCCGTGGTTGTACAACGTTCAGATCGACACATTGGTTGTGAATTACGCAGACAAGGAAGCAAATGGTGGAAGGTAATGAAGGCATAGAAGCAAGTGGTGTAACCAAATAACAGTCGAATGTCACCTCTCCTTTTAGTTGATTTGAGGATGATGGCCATTGAACAAATGAAGAGACGGGAAAGATTGGGAATAGGAATGGAAATGATACAACAACCCAACATCATGTCTAAGCATCGAGAAAAGTTTTGTATTTTAGAGCCTCTTTATACAAACCGGGAAAATCTTGCTTGGTATCATACTAGGAGAACGATCACCTTACTTTAAGGTACTGAAGACGAAGGAAGCATGCTTTAGTTGAACTCTACTTTTGACTTTGTTCTTCATTCATTGAATTGGATCTTTTAAAGGTTACCAAGTGTATTATATAACCTAAATCATATCAGATGTGTAATTACGTCAAAAGGGTACACCTATTGATAATGGGCACAATTAATGATGTTTTAACCTTATTTAACCTTAAACCTTAATTCGATGGCTATTAACTTTATTGATCAGATTTATTGTTCATAACTTTCTTGCATTTATCAAGGCATCCATTAACATGTTTACTTTTTAACATTTACCTAATCACTTAAAAAAAATTACTGTAAGGATATGTAATTGCCACGTTCCATTTATCAACCTAATGCAACCAAACGTTTCATATTACCACAAACAGATTACCACAAACTTTTTATATTGGAGACACCATTCTCAGTATATTGGGGGCACGCGTTCTCAGTCGCGAGTTAGCGGCTGTACTAATATATATAGTACTAACATGGTGTGTATATATATACACTTATTCAACAAGACTATATATATGCATCAAGGTTAAGGAATCAAGAAGGCTATATATACTCAACAAGGTTAAAGGTTAAGGAAGCTTGCATGTGAGAATGTGATCTTGAGTTTGTTTCTTTTGACCTTTTGTATTGGAGTCTTGTTTTAGAGGTTACCAAGTGTATTACATAAATATAGATGTGAAATGTTTTGTGTAATAAATTCATTTTATTCAAATATTTAAATTTAATAAAAATTTGAATTAATTTATATTTGAACATGTGTTTTTGTTTTTTTATTCAAGTTATAAGTTCATTGTTGTTGGTGTGAAGTGGGAAGATCGAGGGTTAATTATTAATAAACCAACAAAACCTTTAGATCCTGGCTTTTTCGACATCACCTACAAGCAAGTGAAGTCCCACCTAGGCATCTAAGGTTTTGCAGTGATGAGGGGAAGTGAGGCATTCAACACAATCATATTTTGCACTATCCATTCATCTAATATGTGCATATAGTCTTTGTTACTCAACCTTTGATATTCACTCATTATACCTTGTGTGAGATATTACCTTACTTGACATTCATTCAATTATCAGTTATTTATGTTTGTGACATTATAACAACATATATGAATAACATATTCATAATACTAACCATTCTATTATATCCATATCACACAGAAATCAACACATCAAGGAACAAGTTTTAATGTGGTTCACCCCAATCTGGGCTATGTTCACAACGACTAGCTTCTTATATTAGTCATTTATAGTCTTCTTACAAATGTACATTGCACTTACAAAGAGATGCAATAGTAACCATTACTGAAATCTCCCTAGCCATTATATTGCAATCATAAATCAAAACATTCGAACACTTAGTCAATTCTTCACTCAAGCTCTCACTCCAAAACTCATCATTAACTCAATTCACTCATCATCCAACTACTACTTCTATCCAAAAACCCATTACAATTTATAGCTTTACAATAGGGCTCAACATGTTACAATGTGAACAAAATGTCCCAAAATCCTATCTACTTTCATCTTTTTACATTCTTTTGTATGAACTTTGCTCCTTAACCAAAATGTCACTCAATCCATTTCTACACAATTCCCAAGACTTATCCAAAATATTTGTTTAACAATTGTTTCCCAAACAAAAAGATATTGTAAATGGATACTTGACATCCAAATTCTCATTTATATATATATATATATATATATATATATAATTGTTATAATTTAAATAAATATAAATTTATATTAAAATTCATAAATAAATACAAATTTATTTATTTGAGTTTTATTTTTTCAATTGTTTAAATTATTTTATAATTCAAAATTAAAATAAATTCAAATTACTAATTAATTAATTTAAAAATAATTATATATAATTATTTTCAAATATAACTATATGGCTAATCAATATAATTAAATCTATAAAATCAATATCCTAGTTTAAATGTATAATTTAATCTCTCTTTAACTTTATTTAGAAAAATTGAAATAAGAAATCTCACTTATTTGTATATTTTGGAAAAACTTTGTAATTTGTGTTCACAAAGAAAACTTTATTGTTACTATTGCGATGCTAAGAGTAAGTTTGATCTCTAATATCTCTAGTATGAGGTATCTTTAGTATGAGGTTGAATTACAATTATGTTTTAGTATTTAGGTTTCATGGATACTATGATTAAATGTAATCAATTTTTTATTTTGAAATTCGAACAAAAACTATTTTAGATCGACCAACAATTCATGTTTCTCAAATGCTAGGAAAAAAATTAACTACCTAAAACTTGAAAACATCTAGCATGAATAAAAATTAACCCACTTAAAAACCACTTATAAATTATTTTAAATTATAATATTTTATTTACACACAAATCTTGAAATTATTTTAATAACAATTAAACCTCTATCTCTAAATATTTGTAAACTTTTTCTACCTAAGAAAAACATTAGTTCCACTATTTAAAATAACATATCCCTACCCATACCATAAAAAAATATTCACAATGAAATATTGTTTCAACGCATAGAGATCAAATACAAAAGTGAATTTGAATCACAACAAAATATTTTATCAACGTTACTTTTATGATATGGATGCCATACAGGGTTTTGTGTCCTCGAATAAAAGTTTCCCTACATAAAGTGTCTTCAAGAACCATGTCTCACCAATAGCCACAAATTTTGACAATTGATTGTTCATCTCATCATTGATGTTCCCTTGTGTTCTCCATTTTTTAATTAATCCTCACAGAGGATTAGGTTCTTAAACTAAAAAAGATGATATCGTTAAGGATGACTCTCATAATATTATAAATGTCACTTGGAATATAAAAATTATGTCCATTGCTTTAAAGTATCTCATGTATGTAGTTTATGGATTTAGAAAAGTGTATGAGGTATAAACAAGTTGCATATGGATTTGGAATAGTGTATGAGGTCTATACAAGTTGCATATGGATTTGGAATAGTGTATGAGGTATATACAAGTGGGATGAGTTTAGATTATTAGTAATAATGATTATTATTAATAATTATTATTATTATTATATTTTTAAGATTGGAAAGAGTGTTAAAAATAATTAAATACAGATATTTTAAAAAGAAGTAAAGAAAGGAGTAAAATAATATATATATATATATATTTTGTAAGTTAGAGTTTGTATTGAATCTTGTCAAAAAAAGTTATAACTCTCTATAGTTCCTAATCATGTGTGGTAGTGGTCTCTTTCTGGGACACCACCACTGCCACTTGTCCAAAAAATAAGATTGTAACATGCAAAAAGAGACTTCTATGCCATGCAGGGCGAACTGCTCATTGCTAGACTTAAACAGAAAGAAAAACTCAAGCCAACCTCCCATGGTTGTCAGGAATTGAATGTAGATCGAAACCTGAAACACGAAATAACTTAGAAACCTGGATCGAGCATTGGCTCGGCGTAGACCTGATGCTCTTGTAATTTTTCCTTGTCGCGATCCACGATAGCTTGCTAGAGGTCCTAAAGGAAGGACATCAAAATGTCCACACGGCTCCAACATTCTGCGTCTTTTCTCTTCAGATCAAGAATGGTTGACTTGACCTCCCCCAGGCCCCTTTTGAGGTCGCTCAATGAGTCCATGATCGTTGCTCGATCTTCACACTTGTCACAAGCAAGGCAGAGAGGGGGGGACCGCGGAGAGTTAGAGGAGGTGGAAGGAGAAAAAATGGGAGCGGAGGTGGTGGGTGTGTTTCGAATGGGAGAAGTGGAGGCTAGCGAGGAGGGGACGGGGGAGGAGGTGTGAAACCCAATGAATTGTCTAGGGTATCAAACCACTTGATTCTGCAGGAATTGGGGTTCGAGAGTGGGGAGAGGTCAGGGGTGGTCTCACGGGGTGGATGGTTGGGGATAGGAGTAGCGACAAGATCCCTTCCCCTCGCCACATACCAGGCAGCTCCTCTCTTGGAATTTCCTCTAAGGTAGGGCATGGAGGTAGTAGGCGGCGCTCTGGGACATAAGACGAAGAGGATCAACATACCTTGAGAGGAAAGGCTTGAGCCTGGAATTATTGTATTCGAATGGAGGTCACACTAGAGGAGAGGCATGAGCCTGGAGAGAATGAGAACGAGAGAGAGTTGGTCATGGAAACTATGAGGGGGTGAATGAGGTTTAGTGTGCCCAAGATTGGCTTTAGGAAAGCAGTGTGGAGGAGTGGATGTGATTGCGGAGGAATCCTGCATGGCACCATGAAAACTCCCATGTTGCATAGATTCCAAATCGTGCGGCAGGCTAGTTGCGACTAAAGTTTTGAGAGTGACAACGAATGTTTTAAATCCATGAGGTGATGAAAGTGGGGAGGCAGGAATTATCGGGTGCTAGGTGGCTAAACACCTGGCCAGGAGGCCTCCCCGTGGTCTGTCCAGATGTTGAGCTTGGAAGCACCCCATCCATGGGAAGGAGTAAAAGAATATTAAAAGGAAATTAAATAGGGATATTTTAAAAACAAATAAACAAAGTAGTCTTTTAAAAAAAAAATGGATTATATTATATTTTTTTCACATATATTAATATTTTGTTTCCAATATGTAAGTTTTGATCTTATTGTTATTCTTTCTAAATCACAATATTACTTCTTGTTGCCCACAACTTCACAAGTACATGATCATGTGTGTTATTTTACACTAGAAGTAGAGGAATTGGTTGGTGTAATCAAAACCCTTCTTTCACCGCACCATAAAGGTAAGGAAGACGATTAATTCCACTTTGTTCAACCATTCAGTTGCACCCAACTACCTTGTCTATTAGTTCCAAGGTAAAAGTAATTGAATTCAATTGCACAAACCTTTTTATGGAGCATTGGTCTTTATAATTCCAATAGTAAGAATATAAATAATATAAATTCATTGATATTGCTCCATTGTCCTGCTTGAATACTTGCCAAGATTTTCAAATCTCTAGTTCTCCCGCCATACTGAATCCAACTATAATTTGATATGTTATTATGTATAGTTTCTAATTTATTACATAATGTGCAAATTGGAGAATTATCATACATTTTGTTATTTGAGTAACAAATTCTTATGCATGCACTTATAGGACTTGATGGGTAGACATATTTGACTAACAATAAGTTCTTACACATGAACACATAGGCTTTGATGGGAACAATGTATCTTATCAAATCCATGAAGCATATAGTTGTTGGGTGAAAGTAGAGTGACTGGGTCAGTTGGTTATAAGGTGGTGGTATACATGGAGAAAACCAATGGGGTAGTGATTTTTATTTTGTCTATGTGCCTATCTTGTCGGAAATATCTTGCTCTCGTCCCTCTCTTAGTAGAAAAAATCATGGGTGATTATTATTTTGTGTGAGAGAGAGAGAGACTAATGTATTGTGCTATTGCGAGGGGTATTTTCTTGTTAGAATAACTATTTAAACATTAATTATTATCATATTATATTGTGAATAGGGTGATTAGTTGATTATAAAAAGAAATTTTAAATTAATATAATTGGTTTGACAATCATACTTGAATTATTAGCGTAATCCAATAAGTTATCAAGTCATGTGACATTCTAATTTTGAATGACCAAAGAATTACACATGACATAGTGTTATAGTTGGAAAGTCCTCCAATAATTTCCAATCTACACATGCATTTGCACCCATGGCATTTGCACCCATGGAAAGGATGTCACTCTTGTGAAGTTCAATACATGTGGTTAATAGTCAACATTTCATCCATTAGTCTAGCATATGAAAAACTTGGATGATCTTGCAAGGTAAAAAAAGTAGTGTTTTTGTTCATTGCAAAATGAACCCAATTAACTAATCAAATTATTGCATGGAATTAAATTAAAGTTGTCTATTATTGTTAGGTATAATTTTAAGGATGAAAATTTATATTAAAACATAGAAATCTCGGATAATCTTACTAGTAATTAATATGCAAAATGTAAAATGTTTGACGATACTTTTGTAAAAATATTCAAAATTTTAAGAATTTTATATAGTTTCTATAACATTTTGGCAATTTTTAAGGTAAAACAATATTATTCTATGGAATTTGGGCAAATCATTTTTAGAAAAAAATGGAAATTGGTGAATCTTTTTTGGGGGAAAACCAAGGAAAATTAGCCCATTTACAAAATTTAACCCCTAAAATCATCTAAAATTATTGTACATTTCATTTAAAAAAATTAAAATTTGTTCACTTCATTGGTATTTTAACTCCCCTAAAACAATATTAAAAATTTCAACACATGCTTGGATTAAAATCCTTTACAGTCCCTACTATCTCCCACAATCCAAGAAGTCAACTAAATCTTATATTTTATGTTTCATATCCGAATTTAATATTATGAGAGAACAATTCATGGTTTTAAGATTTTCTAGAAGTCGTTTAAAAAACACGTTAATTATTTCCATAATGTTGTTGGAGATCATCGAATATGAAATTTTTTAATAGATAAAAGAAAAATATTGAAATTGAAATATGTTTGATCAAATTTAAATCTTACACACTCTTCCTAAATTCAAATCCAATGGCAATCATGCAAGATACATGCCCAATTTTTTTTTTTAAAACAATTAGGTGATAATGGTCATCTTAAACTTGCATCAGTGTCATTATACCATTTCAAACCATGTTAATGATAGTGTCTTTCTAGTTGATACCAAGAAAACTAACGAATTTGAATTTCCATGGGCTATTATTATATTAAAAGAATCTCATAAAATATGTTTGTTGAAAATAATGATTATATGTACATTCATTTCAATTAAGATGTAAATGTGTATCCGCTTTATGATAGAGCTAGAACTTGCGAGAAGATACGTACAAGTTAAGCTTAGAAGAAAGGAACATGTTATTTCCATCTTCATCATTAAAGAAAGACAATTCCATGGGCTATGTTGTTGCTAATCCACATAACAATAATAAGATTATGTATATTTATACACAATGTTTCATATATTAGTTTACAAGTTGCTTTGTATCTTCAACTACATGTAGTAATTCATGCACTTTGAAAATTACGATGTTGTTGTAACGTCTCCCGGCTCAATTGAGAAATATCATGGTGTAGAATATTTTTACGATTTAAAATTTATGTTTTCTAAATAAATTTCTATAGTCATAAGCAATGAATTACAACTCGATTTAGTTATTGATAGTTGCCATTACAGTAGGTGTCATTACATTGATGCATCTACAACATACTAAAATATAAAATATACATGAATACAACTTAATTCAACACTACAACATAAGAATTATTCTTACATACATAGAATTCATGTACAATAGTTAAACTCATAAACACAACACATACATCAACTAACGTTCCACCCAACCATAGATTGATTGTTCTAGATATCAACAACCAATCACCCCAACCTGAGTCTATTAATCCACAAAGAGGGTGGTCAATCATTGTTCACTCATAGATCATTAAATTCACAACTCAAACACATATCTTCATGGATGGTCAACATGGTCACCATATGTTCTTTATATATAGAGCACTCATCATTGTAATAAGATATTCATTCATATACAATAGATTGTCTTATGAAAAGTCAACATGGTATCAGAGCAGAACTGGGCTTGACTCCCTCACATGAGGGCTAGGAAAATGAGTAAATTAAATAAGAAAGAAGAGTAAATTTATTCTCCAACTATTTATAAGAAAGAAGAGTAAATTTAATTTTAAATTGAATTTTCAAAGAGACGTGTCTTTTTGGATCAATTTAATATTACTATAAAAAGACATAACAATACACACACATATTTTTCTCTCTCACACATGGGAAGTTCTAAGGAAGAGGCCAAAGTTTCTAAGTAGTTGAAATTTTCTGAGTGTAATTACTTAGTGATGTTCTAGAGTTTACTAAAGTAATATTGTTTGAAGTAATTACCACTTGCAAAAAATTGTGCTTGTCTAATTTAAAACTAGAAAATCAACATGGTTAGTCATACGACATTGAGTATGTGATGGATGTGTGTTAGTAGAAGATGCATCATTTTAAGGTGCATTGTATATAATTGTGCACAAGATAAATTGATCTGCTCTAGGAGATGTTTTTTTGTTGATCTTGTTTTTTGTTTCGGGCACGTCATAGGTAATAGCTCTGAGAAGGAGCCATAATGATAGTTGAAGGAAGCAACATGAATCAATACTATCCATTCATATAGGTGTGAACATCCATGTAATGAATAAGGAGAGGAAGTCAACACATGTAGAGGGAGTGTTGATATTTTATGTAATTTTGGAAGTTATTCTTAAGTGTTAATGTTTCAGCATCGGGATGACATTCTCCCAAGATTGTCGTGGTAATTTGACCAATGGAGAATGGCCCTAACATAGTATTCTAACATAAGACTCAAAGTGTGTGTATTTCAACATTCAGAAGGACTGAAGTTCTTCCCGTGGCACAGATGGCAACCTAATTAGGAACAATGGTCCTTGTAGTCACAAAACACTTTCTTGAGTACGTGACAACTACGGGACACTTAGTGTGCAGATTGAAGAAGGATTTATATGGATTAAAGTAGGAACCCAAAACATTGATCCAAGTGGATATTGGTGGCCACCCACCTTTTTCAACTGGCTCAAAACAATTTTCTAGCAATTTGGGTAATTTACTATCTTTAGCAGTTTTTAACTTCCAGGGCCATTTTGAGGGAATAAATGAAGGTTTTTCAGGATAGGAATTATCAATGATATACAAAGGTTATGAATGAGCCTCCAAAATTAATATCCTTGATGATACCTTTCCAAAGAGCTATTGCACACCCCAAACGATGATCGTATACCAAAGTTACACCCTCGGGAAGTTGATACAACAAACTACCCAAAACGGGGTCCACAAAATTGTTGGGTTTTCATCTTTGGGAGTTAGGGTTTTGTATTTTATTTATGATAAAAATTCCTTTGGAGCCTCATTTGAAAATCATATTCTTGTGAATGTGAGTAGCAGACACATCTCTTCTCGAAGATAAGATGCCACCATTCTAGCGAATGTTTCATTTATTTTTATAGTATTTGTACATTTTCTCTCATTAATAGAAAACTGTGTATTATTGTATATTTGTGTTTATGGTTTCATCTTTGATACATTTCTTTTATATTATTGGATATCCGATATATCTTTGTACATTACTTTATTATATCTATACTCTCATTTTGTGCCGAAAATAATCTGGATCAGTGGTATTGGAGCAAGCTGCTCTTGATCATTTTTCAGTGCATATCCCTAATGAGGTCTGAGTATAGAAAGTTGGGTCTCTATATTGTCTCTCTTAAATAAAATCTCTCTCACACGTCTAAGAAACCTTCCATGGTGAAAGAAAATAAAAACGACAGAGTAGACGATTCTGTTAATATGTTGCTTGAGTAATCTCTCATGCGACAGAGGGACAAAATGATGGAGAATTTTTCCCACGTCATTCAACGCATGTCGATAACAATAGCCACATATTCATCAAGAGGCCACTTTGGAAGTACCTCATCTTTCAGGGTACAAGTTAATTTTGATATTCACAAATTTGAAGGACAGATAGATGCAGATGCCTTAGAAAAATGGTTAAATATGCTAGAAGGTTATTTCTTTGTTTATAATTTCTTTGACAGGGAAAACATCACCTTTACACTCCTTAAGGATATCCCCCATGTCAAACATTCATGGGAAACTTATTTGAAGAAAAGTTCCACAGAGGAGTCTGAAATATATGGGGTCGAGCCCACTTGGGAGTTTTTTGTGGATGCGGTAAAGGAACAGTATTACCATGTTGGAAACTATGAGGACTAGTACATGAGATGGACCGCACTTCGAAAAGAGATGGGCCAAGAAGTTATGGAGTTCACCATACCTTCCATACATTGCGCACCAAGCTGGGTATCAAATATTTCAAACGACATTTTGTTCTAAAATACTGTGGGGCTCTACACAGATACATCCAAACTGAAATGGATTTTCTAGACATCTCATCACTCAGTGTTGCTTATCGATATACAGTTAAAATTGAGAAAACATTTAAGCACCAAAACAAACGAGAGTTTGGGTATACAAATACACAACAACCAAAGTATTATAAAGATGTCCCTAGCAAAAAGTGTCTCGAAAACCAGTCCAAGACAGAGGAAAATAAGGGTCACAGAAAGACATAGAAGGACACTAGAAAATGGTGTGATTTTCACAAAATCCCCTGGCACAACACCGATTAATGTCACTGAAAGCAATCATTGGTGGTCGAGATCAAAGACAAGGAGTTGAACCTTGATTCAAAATATGATTAAGAAAATATTGATAGAAGATATATCATTGACGCAGACCCTACTATTATTGTCGCAACTGCAACAATTCAACCAGAAGAACCCACATATTCTTAAGAGGGGGAGAACCTTTTTCATTCACATATGTGGGTGAAGGTGACCCCACTGCATTTTATTGTTGATAACAGAATCTAGAAGAACCTGATCTCAGCAGAGGTCATCAAACAATTGGGATTGTCAATAACACTACACCCGCAACCATACAACATTGGGTTGCTTCACCAAGGATGAGATCTTCATGTCAGCCAACAATGTTGATTGTCATACGATATCCAATACTTCAAGTATGAGGTATTATGTGGTTTTTCTCTGCTGGATGTCTGTGATGTTCTCTTGGGCCAACAATATATGTGGAAGCACCATGCTATCTATGAGTCTCGACCCCATAGTGTCATTGTTACTTTAGAGGGTCATATCTATAGAATACTAGAGGTAGTTCCAACTAATTTCCCACCTAAACAATGTCACAAGGTAGTATCTCATACTACAAAATTCATCTTCTTCACAATCTATTCAAAAGGTGAACATAAGGATATTGTAACCACTACAGTCTCGGCCCAAGCAACTTCTATCCAAAAGAAGCAGGTTGACAAGATTGTAGCAAAGTGTAAATATTCCTTCTGCACACATGCATCTCATGTATCAAGACTAGTTAAAAAGGTCCAACCCTTCCAGCCACAGGTTCATGACAACCTACAACAAGCTAAGAGGTGCAACTTCTCCAATAATGCAAACAACTCATCAGGATGCAGATTCAAAAAACGTTTTTTCCTCTCCCCCAGGAACTCTAATTAATGGATAAAATTTATTCCTAGGGAGGGAGGATTTATCCAAGTGGATATTGGTTGCCACCCACCATTTCCAACTAGCTCAAAATATTTTTCTAACAATTTTG
The DNA here is from genome assembly GCA_010110895.2 of Picea sitchensis. Classification (NCBI taxonomy): domain Eukaryota; kingdom Viridiplantae; phylum Streptophyta; class Pinopsida; order Pinales; family Pinaceae; genus Picea; species Picea sitchensis. The sequence continues at coordinate 38,339 of SNQJ01S0018123.1, read as the reverse complement.
GAAATTTACTATTTTTAGCAGTTTTTAACTTCTGGGGCCATTTTGAGGGACTAAAAGAAGGATTTTCGGGATACATTTTCTCAATTATAAACAAAGTCTTTGAACGAGCCTCCAAAATTAATATCCTTGATGATACCTTTCTAATGAGATATCGTACACCATAAATAGAGATCGTATGCCAAAGTTACACCCCCAGGAAGTTGATACACCAAACTACCCAAAACATGGTCCACAAAATTGTTGGTTTTTCATCTTATGAGGTTAGGTTTTTGGATTTTCTTTATGATAAAAAGGACTTTGCAGCCTCATTGTAAAATCATATTCTTGTGAATGTGAGTAGCGGACACATCTCTTCTCAGAGATAAGATGCCACCATTCTAGTGAGTCTTTCACTCTGTATTTTTACAGTCTTTGTACATATTTGCTCATTAATAGAAAATTGTGTATTATTGTATCTTTGCGTTTATGGTTGCATATATGATATATTTATGTTATATTATTGGATATCCAAGATATCTCTGTACATTTTTCTATTATATTTTCACTCTCATTTCGTGTTGAAAATAATCTAGATCATATGTGGAAAATATCATCTCATAGTGTAAGAGAAAAAAACTGGCTCTTGATTTTGAGATGAAATATTTCAGGATGATGCATTACTTTTTGGGTCCCAAGGTATGAGAGAGAAAATATGAGATCATTCTAAATCAAGGGAAGCATAAAGTAGAAATATTGAAGAGGTATGGGTTGTTGGATTGCAAGGAAATGGCTACACCTATGGTATCAAATATGAAGTTGTTGCAGGATACGCCTTTAGAGACTGTGGATGTTAGTTTAGACAGGGAGATGGTGGATTCCTTGATGAACATGAAGAACACAAGAACATATATATGTTTTACAGTGAACACCCTGATTCAATCTATGGAGCAACCCAGGTAGGCTCATTTGGTCATAGAAAAACATGTTATGAGGTACCTTAAGGGTACATTAGATTATTTTCTCAGGTATGTGACAGACCATGAGTTCGGGTTATGTGCATATTCATATTGATATTGGGCCGATAATATTCCTAATCAGAAGAGTACTTCAACATATTTCTTCTTTCTAGCCTCCAATATAGCTTCATAGATTAGCAAGAAGGAGTTGTGTGTAGCACTCAGTACAACCGAGGGAGAGTATGTGGCATAATTTGCAGCAAGTCGCAAAACAATGTGGCTTCGAAAATTGTTGACTATTGGAGTGAATTTTGAATTATAGATAATACCTACAAGAAGAGGATGATGATACTTGTTCTACAGAAAAAGTGATGAAGTCAAAAGGTTGAATATTTTGCTGATAATAAATGTTGGAGAGGGAGCCAGAGCGTTAGTTTCATAGGGAGTTGGCTACTACAGTAAGGAGCAGGAGTCTCTACCAGATGAAAGAAGAATTCATGTGTGGTGCTCAGTATGGTTGAAGTTGATTATGTGGCAACATGTGTAGCAAGTCGTGAAGTAGTCTGGCTTCAAAACATGCATACTATTTCACTGAATTTGACTTGTGGGTAATACCTACAAGAAGTGGATGACGAGACTTGTTTTGGAGGACAAGCTATGAAGTCAGTAGGTTGAATATTCAATTTATATTTAGTGCTAGAGAGGGAGTTGGACGGTCAATTCTAGAGGGAGTCGGGCACTAAAGTAAGGAGTAAGAGGCTCCGTCGGATGCAAGAAGCAGTCATCTATGGTGCTCAGTATGGTTGCAGTTGAGTATTTGGCAGCATGTGTAGTGGCAGTGTGGCTCTGAGAACTTATGTCTAGGTTATTTGGTCTCGTAATGGAGGTGACCTTCATTTGGTGTGACAACTAGAGTTGCGTGAAGTCATAAAAAAAACTTGTGGTCTATGAAAGGTCGAAGTATATTGAGATCAGATATTACTATATCAGGGATATAGTGAAGAATGGAACAATGAGGCTCCAGTTTCATGACTACAAAGGATCAAGTTATGTACGAGTTTACCAAGCCGTTTTCGAGGATGAAGTTTGAGTACTTCAAGGACAAGCTTGGGGTGGTCCCTCTTTAATGTGAGTGTTCTCATCCAACATGAAAAATGATTGGCACTAAGACATGTGGAACTCATATAGCATGAAAAATTTATGGCACTCAGTGTTCTCATACATCATGAAAAAGGGTTGGAGCTGAGAAAATTGAAACTCATCTAGCATGAAAATGTGTTGGCACTGAGTTTTATCATCTAGAATGAAAAAAGGTTGGCACTAAGACATGTGGAACTCATTCAGCACGAAAAAGGGTTGGTACTAAGTGTTCTCATCCAACATAAAAAAGGATTGGAAATGAGACAGGTGGAACTCATCCAACATGAAAAAGAGTTGGTACTCAGTTTTCTCATCTAGGATGAAAAAGGGTTGGCACTAAGACAGGTGGATCTCATCCAACATTAAAAAGGTCTGGCACTAAGACCAAGGGTGCACATGATAAGTTATTGATACATTGAAAGGATTGGATGTCCTGGGGACATGTTGTAGCTATTGAGAGCTACCCAAAAACCTTGGTTGCATGGGGTGAATTCATGTTTCACTATGGATATCCAAGGATGTATAGATTCACATGTTCAACAATCAATGGATGTGAGCTTGTGTGGTATCAGACTTGGAGTCTATGTCTGGAAAGAATACCTTCCTAGTTCAGAGGGAGTGATGGATTCAGATGTTATCGCATGGTAGTGGTCATCATGATGACATGTTGTAGGCATTGGAGAGATACTCATTGGCCCTAGATGCATGTTGAAGAGATGAGGTACATATGTTATTGAAGGGTATTGGATGTCATGCATAAGATATCCAATTTTTATGTGGTAAACTGGATAGTCTCATTATGACATGTTGTAGCTATTAGAGAGCTACCCACTAGCCCTAGATGCATGATGTGAAGTCACAAGGGTGCATGTGGTAGTGGATGTCCTGGGCACATGTTGAAGTTATTTGAGAACTACCCACAGGCCTTTGATTCATTGGTTGTTCAGTCACAAGGGTACACATGATGAGGTACATATGCATTGCGAGGTAATGGATTTCATGGTGACGTATTTAAGCTATTTGAGATCTACCCACAGGTAATCTTCAAAGGTAACCTTCACAGGTAATCTTGGAATAATGTAGAATGTATTTGTCCTTGAGAGGGAGCGTTGATGTTTGGCTAGCATCGAAAAGACATTCTACTACATTGATAATTAATAATATGATTACTAATTATTAATAAATATTAGTAATGTAATAATATATTTATAATATAAAGTATAAATATATATAATAAAGTATAAAGTATATTTATATTATATGTTTAATATAATACAAAGTATAAATATGTTTATTACCCAAGGGACACATCTCTTCATGGATGGTCACCATGGTCACCATATGTTCTTTATATATAGAACACTCATCATTGTAATAAGATATTCATTCATATATAATATCATCTCTTATGAAAAGTCAACGGAAAATCCTTGACATTGAAAGGCTAGCAAGTCTATTAATATAAAATCTAATCATTTAGTTATTAATAAAATCACACCACTGTTGTAGACTCACTAGACATAAGAGTAATGTTGATAAACTCCATTGGAAAGGAAGGGGGTGCTAAGAGTCTCAGGTTAAGGGGATAAACCTAAGGGGATTAGGTCAAGGGAAAATTTTAATAATATTTCTTAAAATATAATTTACGGGATACATTATACTATCCTAAGTTCCCAAAGAAAGGGAATGAAACACCGAGTGGGCTCAACGGGGGAACCATATCGTGAAAAGTTTCATTTATGTGCATGCAATTATATTGGAAAAACCTAGTGTATTTTCCCAATGTTTTCTATCATTCTAAGGATCATTCTGTCATGTTTACGCTTCCATCTATAATTTGTACCTAGTTTCTATCCCTCACGATACCTATACTTGGAAGCTTGGTAATTTCTTTTAGCAGGATTTATTGTAGGTTTGAGAAGAAGAAGTGGGTTGTAAGGCATGTGTTCAGTTCAATAAGAGGGAATTCAAGCCCATAAGAATCATATCTAGGTGAGAGAAGTGTGGATAAAGAGACAGGTTGTCAAGATCATGATCATTCTCTCCAGGTGAGAGAAGTGTTGTTAGCAGACTGTCAGGATCATAAGCATTATTTCTAGGTTAGATAATTGTTAGGAATTGTTTTCCCCAGGTGCCAAGCTACAACCATAGGGCTTTGTGACTTTCTATCAATCCGATTGTTGAAGATCCAGAAGGGAAGCAGGGAAACCGAAGGAAAATTGATCAAAGAAGAGTCACACGTCCTCTGGTGGGATAGACATGTGGGTAATAATAAGTTGTAGGTTGGATGTTAAAATTAGAGCCTGAATTGGATTATTGCTATGATTGAGAGACCTTCACCAACTGGATTTGAAACCCCATACTGAGGGTGACCTGCTCCTTTCTTATGAGCATCAAAGTCTAAGGATGGGAGGAAATTTGGAGGTATTCATGCAGTTGATGTCTTATTTTATCAGATAAGTATATTTATTACTCAATGTAATCGAATTAGAATGAATTTATAAGAGCATGTGTTTACATCTATGACTGTGTATGTTTGCTTGATGAATAAAGAGGTTCTTTCATTTCAAGGTTATGTGCTTGAATAATGGGGAAATTGTAGGAATGGTTGTTTCTTGTGGATTCATTTATGGTTAGACATGCCTGTATATTTGGAGTAAATATTTTTTTTATATTCATGGTACCTCGTGGTACAATGAGTATTTTGGCATGACTGTGTAACCCACAAAATTTTATGTAATAGAGTAAGAACCTGTAAGGGATTTGAAATTTATAGTAAAGTTGTTTTAGAGGCCCAATAAGGTCGATAAACTTGGTATCCTTCCCTTCTTATTAACATAAAATGTTTGCGAGGAATTGAATCCTTGATCGAATGTTATAAAGCAAGAGTATTACTTGATATAAATGGATTAAGGGTACAAGGAAGCTAAGTTAAAAACCAAACAAAATGATGCAGCATGAGGTTGTGGGACTGCTAATTCCAAAATATTAAGTTATAATTCACCTAACATTGAATGAAATCAACGATCCTCAATGGTCCTTGATCCCTAAGCTGAGATTCAATCTCATCCATCCAAATATGGACTAGTTACCCATCATAGTCCCTTGTAAATGCATGTGATATTCATGGCCATTGGATATGAGAAAAGTTCAATGTCAATTGTCGATCAATTACGTAAATCTCAGGAGGGATTTCTCAGACTCATGGAAATAGAGCACCAAACCCCAAAATAATTCTAAGTCTGATCCCTTTTGGAAGTCCCAATACTTCGATGTCCATGGAACAAGGTTTCACCCCCTAGTTTCATACCTTTAGCTATAATAAACCTGAGAGAGAGAGAGGTTGAGGTCAAAATGACACACTGTTCCAACTTGGCAGCCATGGTGTCATGGAATGGACACTTATCAACATCTGGTTGTGGGAGAGTTGAGTGTGGAACCCTTGTCAAGAATAGGCGTTGTGGTAAGCGTGACAAATCTAAGCCATTGGATCTAAGGGTGGGTGAATCTCCACTATTGATATAAGTGGAGAAAAGTTAATTGAATCTTGGTTCAAGAGACCGATAAAGACTCATGGTCCCAATGTCTTTTGTTACCCGATGGTGGCACGTGCCATCCTTATATTTTCGCACGATGGACAAATCTCCACCGTTCTTGTTCGCATAAGATCATGAGTCATAATACTAGGATTAATCTATCAATCACTCGGATTAAGTTAGTTAATCACCTCAAAATCCTCAGGACGTTGGGCACCGTGGGTTTCTCATAATCCAATGATTACCTTACTTAATTATGATATTAACTTGATTAAATATTTCATAATTACCAGACCACGGACCGCGGGGAGTTTTAGTGTGCATGAGACCAATAAATAGTAGTGGTCCTAATGCATGTGATTACCTGGTGGCACGACATGTTGTGACATGATTGGTGCCATGTGTCATGTGGAATTGGAAATATTGGACAAGGATCTGTGGAGGAAATGGGTTCCACGTGTCGATTTGTATGAGCGACACATGTCACATCGATTTAGATGGTGCCATGGTGTGTGAATGTTATCTAGAGCCTATGTGTCAAGTATGAAACACGTGGGACGTAGAGGTCGTTGAATTGGCATCTCAATTATTGATCGTTGGATATGAAAATTGAGAGATCTCAATCGTTGATCTCTTAAACAACTTAGTATTTTTAATCCTGAGATTAATTTAATAGTGTCTCATAATCATCGAACCACGACCATCATGACAATTTTTGTAGCAAGTGTTAACCACTTGGAGGGATTAGGGTCTGGTGGAATAGGTCGCAAGTTCCATTCCTACAACCACGAATATGCTAAGGGTGACCTATTCTGACATATCAATGCCAAATCAAGTGGGAATGATGACATGGAGCCATGTGTCAGTATGGAGGCATTTGGCCAATAAAGGTCCAGAAACATCGAAGGGCCATAACATTGATCCAAAAATCCATTCTGAGAAAACTTATTGTCATTGGAAATCTCTTGGGGAACAAAATACGACGGTGTCATGTTAAAAGGGATTCAATGAGGTTAAGGAAAATCCAAAATTTAATACCCCATCCCTTAAAATGGTACTTATGGGGTTGGGTGTGTTACACTCCTCATTGTCCATGCACAAAACCTGTCTATATAAACTTTTCTTGCTACGCATATGAATTTCCTCTCCTTTGTCTTTCTTTCTTGATTCACACACTTCCTCAAGATGATTGTACTCAACCCCCCATGCTCCCAATAACTATGGAATCTGACCACTCACACCCACCCTCTTACATGTATTCAATGATTGGCTTTGGGAACACTCAATCGGAAATTAGAAGGTTCATATACCAATAGAAAATTTAGGATAATGGGTTGAATTAATATTCATGGATAATTCCCCATTGCACCCCTCTTAAGCATTATCTTATTCTCTCCCCTCTCTTCTGGATTAATTCGGCCTCCATCTCTATCCATGTCCCATTAACAATTGGCATCAACATTTTATAATTAAATCATAGGAATACAATTTTCATATTACATCCCTTGTCTATAGCCACACATTGTATCTATTATTAAGCATCAATTAAAGTGGCTATTATAGTGGGGATGTTATGTAACTATTATTTTGCAAAAAATGACACCATTTTTGTTCGTTGTTAGTGGTAGAAATTTACTTAGACTGCATTATTTTTCACTTGGGAGTCATAATATTTTGTTATTTTTAATTGTTATATATAATTTAATTCTAAATTATATATTTTTAATTCCATAAAATTTAATTTAAAAACACATAACATAACATTGAAATGGGGCATGAGAGAATAATTTCCAATTGTAACACACTTTTTTTCTAAAGTTTTATAGAAAAGATGAACAACACACAACTATTAGAGATCATAAGTGGTAACAACCTTAGCTTTGGGGAGAAAAACATTAACTACATGAAAACTACAGAAAATTGTTGATGAGTGTTGATGCTAATAGATTGGCCCTACCAAGAAGTAACACCAAAGTGAATCAAGATATTGATCCGAACTCAATCAGATATTTTATATTAGTGATGTTAAATCTATTAGTAACAAACCTACATAGAGCTTTTTTATCCCCAACCCTAGTATTTTAATGTATATATTAAAATCCAATCACGGTGGTCACAAAATCAGACAGGAAGATCACATTGTAACTTCAATATCCACCTTCTATTATTGTTTCTCTCTAATCAATTTTTTTCTAAATATTATCTTCTTCTAGTAGATCTATTTATTTAGAGACACATGGAATCCTCTCAAATTCACCCTCTCTTATCTCAAATTGAAGGTAATTGATCTTCTTATTCCTGTTTCTCCATGTTTCATCCTTACAATGTTGATTTGGGGAAGGAAAAAAAATGATGTCATGACCATTGAAAATTTATTTGTCTAGACATGGACATCAAGAGTTAATGAACTAGAAATAATGGTAAGTAGTCGTTAGATAATAAGTACAAGAACTAATCAATACATTCACATACATTCATTGCACTTGATAGTGAAGTAACTTGTACATAAAAATTAATACCTACACCTAACATAGACACAGATATACAACATGTTTGGGGCCATAATTACCTGTAGATTCCAACTACGAATTACAAGTTTCCACTAAATAATTAATTACTTGTAGCTTCCAACCACAAATTACAACCAGATTTAGCTACTTCATATTACCATTAATTAAATTCATCTACAGTATGCTAATAATGACATGAATTCAACTTGAAATAACTCAACATAAAAACATATAATCTTGTGGAACAACAAAGTTAATACACATCAATTTAACTCATAAATACAACACAATAGCTGATAAACACTTATCTTTTAAAAATGTTATGAAAATAGCTACTTAGGATAGACGTTCCACCCAAACATAGACTTGTTGCTCCAGATCACAATATCAAGTTACCCCTGAGATGGGGCTAGTAATCCAAAAAATAGAGCGATCTTTCACTTTCCACTCATAGCTCAAAAATCCCACAACCCATTGATATTATCCTATGCCTATCCTGATTTTCCACTAGCTCTCTCCCTCTTGACCTTATCAATCGAAGGAATGTAGACCTTCACTTATCTTAGTCCTTCAGGAATCCCATTCATTTATCAAGGTCTCTCTAACACATGCAATGATGAATCACTCCGCCAGGAACTCAAGGGAACTCACTACTAGGAAAACTATCAACAAAAATAGCAACAAAATCTTGTTGTTATAGTGGACCTCACATAGGAGTTCACTCTTCAGGACCGAGAACATAGCTCTTCCGTATTAATCTCCGAAACAATAAAGAAACACTCCAACATGCTCTAGAATTCGTCCTCCAGGGTTGTTCCAGTTCCAATCTCTCATTTGTTTCTCTCTACTTCTTTTTCATGCAAAACTTTTGATTTTCTAATACAAATTTTCTCTTGTTTGGATTTCTTTATTGACTCACATACTTCCATAGTATGATTGTACTCATCCCCCATGCTTCGAATAACTATGGGATGTGACTTCTCACACAAAATCTCTTACATGAATTCAATGATTGGATTTAGGGACACTTGATCACAAAACAGAGTTTAATACATCGTCATAATAAAATTCAGAAATGTAGGTGGAATTAATAGACATTCGTATTTCAACCCCGATCTCTACCCATATACCCTTAGCAGCCGACATAAAATTTTATTATTAAAATTCATAAATACATTTTTCATATACATCGCTTTGTCTAAAGCCACATTATATCTATATTATCCATTAATTAAACTGGGGATTATAGTCGGGATGTTACAACACTCCAATTTGTAGGGTGTAGGTTAGTCAATTGGTTTGTTGAAAGTGACTTGGTCCAAGAACTAAATTAAGACATAGGAGGGATACAAAGTCCATAATTTGACCATAGGTTGGTTTCTTTGTAGTGTAGTTCGGTAGGTGGAACTATTAATTTTTAGTATATATATATTTTTTAAAGTAAAAAGAGAGAGGGGATCCTTCATATTATATCATAACGAAATAGACATTTGTCCTTGGGCTGCTAGTTGTTCTTCCAAAAAGTGGAAACCAGAACAATTGGCAGCCCTGGATGACAATTATCAAAAAAAGGCGGACCTCCATCGACCATGCCCAGATGAAACCAGGACAAGTGGCGATCGAGAGTCTGCAGGATAGTCCATGACAACTGAAACTAAAAGGAAACTAAACATAAAAGAGGAGTTAACAGACATAAACCCCAAGAGCAGTTGGGAAACTAACCAAAAATGGAGGGCATATCTAGTCACATTGTTACCCGTTGAGGTCGTCATTGTTGGGGTCATCACTGGGGATCTTGTTCCAAGCTGGCAAGGCGTAGAGTATCGCACACGTCGAAATTTTTTTATTTGTTGGAATGTCTGAGAAGGCATCATAGAGTATGTCCATGCATTGACTGATGAGTGTGCTATGATAGGCTTGGTATTGCATCAGGTGCCTCAAATCGAGCACCAAATCAAGTTGCTCCGGGTGGAAGAAGGGCGGAGGGACACACCATTCATCTGAGGGTGTTGGAATAGGAGGTGGCATGAGGACTTTGCCTCCATCCTTCACCGTGTGCCCATCTAATGCATCCTCTTGGTGTCCATACCCCACTGCAACCCATGTTCCCTCCATCACATCCTCCAGGTGTCCCTTTTTCGTGCTTTTCTCCCCATCCCCGCCTTCTTCTCCCGTCCCTGTGCTCCCTGGTGTGAATTTTGAGACTGTGGGTGGAGCAAGCTCCACCGAGAGTAATTCATGTTGGGCCATTTGGAGGTACTCATCCAGGATTTCCTCCTTAGTGTAACAAACGGGGAAGTCCTCCACAGGTGAAGCCATATTGTTTATCCCTGCATCTGCCTGAATTTCATTCCCAGGGAGGGTAATTGGAGGCTCAGGTATCGTGAACGAAAAATTCTTTGGAGGGAATTGAATTGCCTCTTTTAGGATGACCTCCTCTAGCAAAACAGTTGGATGCTCCCAAGCCATTGTGTCTCTATCATCACAGTGATAAATTGGATCTTTTTGGGTGTGAGCAATTGAAATCGTCTGCTCTAGTTTTTGCAGTCGTTTCTGCCTTGCAGCCAGGGCATACTAGGTTGGGTCGCGACACGGCTTTCCCCAGTCCCTGGGCATCGTGAGGATGAATCTAATGGCTAATTCCTGGTGGATGAAACAGAGGTTGCTCCCAAGCTCCAGAATGCCGACCTGGTGCAAGCCAGAAAAGGAATGAAGAGAGCAGATGCAGATGCAGAGGTAGATAAAAACCAGAGGGTGCGACGGGACGACCTCCATAATCGTCTCCCGAGCATTGAATTCAATGGACACAAGACTATTCACATGAGTGAAGGGTCTCATGGTTGCGGCCTTGTAGTAATGGCTAACATCCATTCTTAATGTTGAGGGGATGGGAGCCAACACCCTTATTTAAGGCTTGGCCAGGTCCTATGGGATGTGTCACATAGGTGCGACGTGTCACCACATCCGGGGTAATTTTTAGTATATTGAATTACATGAACTAATTAAATTTGTTAATTATATTCCTTAGAAGACCTAAATTTGTATCAACACATTGGCATATAATTAACAATTGAGTTAATGATATGTTTATTTATTTACATCCCATTGTTATATGAATTTGCAAGTATGTGTAGATAAAAACAATGTAAATGAGGGAGGTTTACTCTCAAGTACTTACTTCTCATAATCCTAAATACTTGGAGACATTCATGTAAATTATAAATTCTCAAGTTCACATATAAATTATTATGAGAATTTGGTAAAGCTATCTTTGCATTGAAATTTTCAAATTTTCAATACCTCTTATCTGAACCTAATTCCAAGTGAATATGAGCTCCATTGGAAAGGGTTATTTCATAGTGCATTTCCATTACTACATTTTGATTCATTAACACTTGTATATATAAATGAATTGGAACCAACTTTTATAGTTTCATTTTATATATATATAACAATTAAGTGTAATTTTATTATTTTAGTGATGTTTAAAAATGAAAAATTAAATTAAGTGTAATTTTATTATTTTAGTGATGGGTGGAATCACGAAGGTGGGTTACACTTTCGTGACAATCTGCTCTCCAAAATTTCGGAAAACCAACTTTCGGCCGAACTACATATATTTTTCGGCCGAAACATATATTTTTCGGCCGAACTATTGCTCGG